>VXBP01003617.1:12867-77695 GCA_013400115.1 Rhinopomastus cyanomelas | reverse complement strand
GAGGAGAGGCTGAGGGAGCTGGGTGTGTTTAGCTTGGAGAAGAGGAGACTGAGGGGTGACCTCATTAATGTCTACAAATATTTGAGGGGTGGGTGTCAGGAGGATGGCACTGGGCTGTTCTCGGTGTCATGTAGTGATAGGACGAGGGGCAATGGTTGTAAGGTGGAACACAGAAGGTTCCACATCAGCCTGAGAAGGAACTTCTTCACGGTGAGGGTGACGGAACACTGGAACAGGCTGCCCAGGGGGGTTGTGGAGTCTCCCTCACTGGAGATATTCAAGACCCGACTGGATGTGTTCCTGTGTGACTTGGTCTATGCGATGCTGCTGTTGCAGGGGGATTGGACTAGATGATCTTTCAAGGTCCCTTCCAATCCGTAATGATTCTATGATTCTATGGAGAATTACATATACACATCTCTGTGTGCACATGCATGAATGTAACTGCAGCCAAAGTTCAATGTTTTGAAAGCATAACTGGCTGACAGGAATAAAATCTTAAGTCTTGAGTTACATTTCAACCATTTCACTCATTTCAGCCAGATATCACAGTATCACAGCAGTAGGTTGGAACAGACCTCAAGGATCACCCAGTCCAACCCCTTAAGCTAAAGAAATACAGTTTAAATTAGATGGCCCAGCACTCTGTCAAGCTGAGTCTTGAAACTGTCTAAAGTTCCAGAATCCACCACTTGCCTGAGAACACTATTTCAGTCTAATTGTTCTCAAGGTGAAATATTTTCCTCTGGAGTCTTACTGGAATCTCCCCAGGAGCAACTTGTAGCCATTACCCCTTGTCTTTTCTACGTGATTCCTTGTGAAAAGTGGGTCTACATTTTCTTGCTAGTAACCCTTCATGCATTATTTAATTTTAAAGAAAATGTTTCATGTTTGTCTTCCAAAACAAGTATTAGAAGCATCAATGGTGACTGTCCCAGAAACACACAAGCTTTATGTTCATGTACCACAGTGGAGTTCAGGCAGGCTAACACACCATACACAGCTCCATGCTTGACTTACCTTGTGCTGTAAGTCGATCAACTGCTGTTTCAGGAATGAAACTGGTTGAGTTAATTGGGACTACTGCCTGAAGCTCAGTAGCGCTCCCAAGTGATGGTGATACAGATAGAATCTAGAAAAACACAAAAGAAGCAGTAAGTTGATTCCAGCTTTTACAGAGCAGAATTCTACTCATGTTTTGCTTGAACAGAGTGGAAATAACAATGAAAAACTAGCAAACCCAAGAACTATGTACAAATTATTGTTCAAAACCAAATGGACTCTATTTTGCTCACTATACATAAAGAAAATACATAAACATCAAATAATGGAAACTATTCAAAGATGGGCAATACAAACAGCCTGAAACACTTCAGTTAAAAAGTGATCAATGCCCATGTTACTGCAAATTCTTCCTCTTCATCCTTCTATATGGAGGAAATCCATATAATTGACTCAATCTACATTTAGACTCAGATAGAAAGGCATTACTGAAGCATTTAAACTCAAATTTTCCATGGACTATTTGCTCAGCTAAGAACATCAGCACTTGTCCATTTGTACCAGGATACAATCAGATAAAAATATCACAAGCACATTAGTCATCAGCTAAAGTTGAAGCTCCGCAGTTTTTGAAACTTTGGGTACTTCTCTTCACCTTCGTCCTGTGATCTTGACATGTCTGCATTTCATGGTAAAGCTATAAGATACCTACATGGCAACAGATAATGTTACTGTCATGCTACTATGTTCCTTCGACCAATTCTATGTTATTCATCACATTGTTAATTTTCTGTGCTTTCAAAAGTTCTTCATGCTCTTGCTACTGCTTAAAACCAGATGCTAGTCATCAAAAGACCTACAGTCTCTAGCTTATTAACATGCTTTTGTGACATGACAAGAGCTGTGACATGTTTCCAACTACAAGCATCTGCCATGTCAGCTCACTTGCTTTTTGGTTTTTATCTGGCCAATTCACATCAGATAAATTTTTTCAACGGTGTCACTATACAGTGTAAACAGAACGCTTGAGAATCTAAGCCATATCTTGATGATGAGTGTTAGCAAATTTTTCCAGGCTAATACCTTTCAAAGGTCTTCTTTTTAATGTTTTATTAGAATATCAGTTGGAATACTTTTAATTAAGGAAAAATCAAAAATTGACAAAAAGGTTGAAGGGTAGAAAAACCACAGATGACACCCTCACTATTGCATCCTCACATTTAGGCCACTTAGGGTTAGCCTAAGAGCAGCCCTCTTATATTTCTGGTGTGAGCAAGTATCTCCATGCTCAGTCATACATATTAAACACAAATCAACACATTTGTTAAAATAAAAATTGAGATGTCTTCTCTGTAACAATAATCTGAGTTAACCATAGTTTAAAACTATGAAATCTATAAAAGATTTTTAATCTTCTCAGACTTGGACTTTTTTCAGTATCAACATTCCAATTAGAGTAAAATAAAGATGTATCTGACAAAACACACAATCCACCAAGATTTTTAAAGACACTACATACAGTGTATATCAGTTAACAGAGTACAGACAATCCAGCTCTGTCTTTTACATGACATTGAATCATTGATTTTATCCCCACATCATTATTCTCTACAAAATAGGCAAAACTGTACTTATGGCTCCTGGAAGAGCTGTGACAGGGTATTTTTTACACTAAAAAAAAAATTCTGTTATTAATGCACTTGCTTACTAATTTTATCAGTTTTACTTTCTGCAAATTCAGGGAAAATGTTTGGGATATGGAAAAAACAGATGAAGGCAAAAAGTCATTATTTGCAGATACCCTGTGTGAAATCAGCCTTTGATAGCAGACAGATCAATTTAAGTACTAATTAAGTGAAATCTGAAATCAGAGAGAACTAGTAGTGGTTATTCCCTTTTGCCAGAAGAGTTTTCAAATAGTTTTTAAAAAGTACAGAATTTCTCTCTTCATAGAAAAAAAAATAACATTACTAAGTAAAAAGACATCACTTTTGCTTCTGAAAGGATCGTGAGGGTGGCTTACTGAAAAAAAAACAACCAGTTTCACCTTGCTATACTGACATTCACTAAATGAACGAATGTGGACATACTCAGAAGGCCTTTATTTTTTATAAAGTTATTAAAATATCACAGAAGAGGTACTGATAGAAACAGTTTTACCAGGTTCCATAGCTGATAACTCTCAGTTACGTGTAGCTACTGTCATCAAATCTGTACCATGCACGATAATAAACCATTTTTCCTTTCAGTAAGATCTGCAGACTCCTTTCCATCTATGATGGGGAGTTCCTGCCATCTAGTGGGCTCACATAAGCACATCTTGGTATTAAATTTAGAGACAAAACTTATACAAACTTTTAGTAATGACTTTATAAATATATTTCTTTTTCTCATACATCAAAATGGAGAGCTTTGGGCCAAACTGTAGGAACATAAAACTAGAAGTTACATTGAAACAAATTGCAAATGCCCAATATTACATTTGAAGTTTTTAAAGTATTTCTGATGTTTACAACATATTAGTAAGTGCCACTTGGAATACTATTTGTATTCAGATACAGTTCCCTATCTTCATCTTCTAACTAATACTGGCATTGGAACATCAGACCCTTAACAGATTGCCATCTGTTATGTTAGCAACAAGTATGTTTTAAAAGGTAAGAAATTAAGTTAGCAAAAACAAGAGTTTATAGCTGACAGAAAGGTTCAAGAAGGAAAAAAATGAAATTAACTTCTAGAAATTACAATCAAAGTTTCATTGAAAATCTTCAAGTGTGTTGGTGGAAGAAGAAAAAAAAAAAACCCACCAAAATCCTAAACACAAACAAATAAAAATCTTACATTGAGTGTAAAACTATGTTTGGAAATACAAAGTCTACAACATCTGGAAGACTGAATCTTAATACTGCACTGTTTTTCCCACTTCAATTAATTACTTGATAATTTCTTAAATGGAATTGTAAAACTATTTTTTATGTTAAATTATGCTGCTGCTTTACACGTATAAATACATTAATTTGATCCACTACTTTCCAAATTATGTTTTCCTTTCTTTTTTCCAGCTGAAGATGAAGCAATTTCATGTAATTTCCTGAGAACTCAAAAGAAAATTTTAAGTAGATTAGACATTTAAATCTGGTAAAAATTGCTTAAATTTAAATTTTCCCTCAAGAATTATGAACAAATTTGCTCCACTTTTATTCCTATAACAAAGTGGCATTCAATTTATTAAGTATAAAACAATTTGAAAGCAACTGCTTTTAAAAAAACTTGAGATACTTATGTGAATCTTTTTAAGTAGCATTCAAGTTAGCATCTACTTCTTGATTTACAAGCACTTTATTTTAGTTTCAAATATTAAAATCTGAATATTTGTGTTTAAAATAACACTAAGGGCAGTGTTGTTGGCTTGAGGTTTTTTTAGGTTTTTTTAAATAACTGAAAATAAAAATCATAAATTATTATTTTTAACATTTCTTCAAAGCATTTAATGAACAACTTTCTATTTAAAATAAATAGATTGCTCTCAATTTACCATAGTTTGAGATGTTGACTGAGAATGTGAAGATTGGCTTTGACTGGATGAAGCCTTCCCAAGATTGAGAGAGTCATCCAAATCTGTAGGTAAAAGGAATAAAAATTGAACTAAAGACTGGTTTTTAATCAGTGTAGACCAGCAAAAAGCATAACAAGCTTTTCAATGTGTTGTTTTAGTGAAACAGAAAAGTAGACAACCACAGTTGTCCTGTTGCACATCTCAAAATATAACACAATGTATGCTATGAATTTTTGACCTGCATAAGCCTCGAATAAAAAGAAATTAAATACTATTTTCAGCACAACACAAAGTACTCTGAAAAAAGCTACATATAGTTTAGACTGCAGATGCATAGCCTTTAGTCATTTGAAATAGCTCATTTAGTTTTATTTAAAATAAAATAAAACTTTTAAATTGTAATGGTACAAAACTATTGGAGATACCAGGTCTTACAACACAAACATAATGAACATATGTCTTCATCTTAAAAAAATTTCAAATTTACATTGTAAGAAAAGATATTTCAAGAACAGCCATATTCATAAATATAATGAAGACAGAATTCTTTGTAAATCTGTTTCAGAATAAAAAGTGCCGAAAATTTTTTAGCACAAGCCTGTCAATAATATATTTAGAGTTTTTCATATATTTAGAGAACTACAAAGAATAAAGCAGTAGATTAAACAGATTCTAAGTGCAAAAACTATACTCAAAACCTATACCTATACTGCAAAACAAGTACCATACCTATCTTACCTACTGAGCTAACTAATTAGATTTTTAATATAACTTTGCAGATAGGGGATTTTTAATATTCCTGAAAAATGTGAAAAAAAATTTGGGGACAAATAATGAACAAAATAGTTCCAGAAAAATGAACTAAAGCAAAGTTTTCTATTAAGAGGTGACAAGGCACTTGCTAAAAAGCACAAAGAGGTCAATACACATAAACATCACAATTTTTAATGTATGAACAAAGGAACAGGAAGCACTATAGTTTTAGATACAGAGCAAACATTGTCCCGTCCTCTCTTTTAAAAAGAAATATTTCGTTTCTTGTTCCTCCAATATCACAAATTATTCCTTCCTTCATATTTAAAAAATATCAGAAACACATTTTTTCTAACTTTGTTTTTCAATTACTTGATAAAACATCTTTCAGCTGCTCAATGAATAGTTCTACTGTCCTGGAGATTGAGTTGCTGTTAATGTGATACAGCATCAGTTAACAGAACTATCAGGAGGCATAAATTTGAGGACAATGAGAGGTATTAAACATGATGTAAAAAAAACCCAACAAAACACTTCGACATAAATAAAACAGCTGCAAAAGAAAGTGTGGATTTTTATGGCTGGAATTCTGTCTCCTGCAGAGTTAATTCCTTGATAACTTAGTGAGTTAACCAAGAGTATTTCTTGTCCTTGAGTCTGTCATAAAGCTATAACTTGGTAAGAGTATTATTTAAGATAAGTTACTAAAAACGGTAAGTTATTTAAAACAGGCATAAAACACTACAAGATAATGTAATAACACTTACCAGTTACACTACCTTTTTCTATGATGACGTTGTCTTCCGTGGAACAGCTCAAATCAAATGTGTAACACTCTAGGTAACAGTTTTTCACCATCTGATTCACACGTTCATAGAACTGACAGTGATTCAAAAGGGCCCTAAGTGCAGGTTTTCCTGTCTGAGTGAAGCCAGATTCTTCATCATGTACACAGGGACCCTGAAGGTACAAAATTCATTAGCTTAATTAACTTAAAATTTTACATACAATAAAATTTAAAAAACTCTGAGTTAAATCTAGTAATTCTGTACGTGTTTGTACAAATCGCTGTTTTGCAGACTGCAACTAATAGTTTTCAGAAATCAAATGCAGATGTTAGTAAGGCTTATCTATATCAACATTTTTACAAAACGTGCATTGATGTAGCAAAATGGATGTTTAGCTCCTGAAAATTATGTTTACAGCTGAGTAGAAAGGCATGGAAATCTGTAGCTGTGTATGTATATTCTAAATTTTAATTTATTGTTTAATTCTACTTACAGACACCAACTAATGCAAAAGCTTTCTTTAGAAAAAGAGTGTACTCACGCTCAGGTAAAAACGAGTAAATACCCTGGAAAAGGTCATGCTGTTCTAAAGTATATTGCCATCACACTCCCTCTACTCAGGTCAATCTACTAAGATAGAAGATTTACTTAGAAAACAAGATCATAAAAACAAATTATCTCTGAAGAGGGGTTTCAGTCATTTGTTTATAAATACTGACTTTCTGCAGCACTGGATTTATACCTAGAAAGATAATTCATAGTCTTATTTCAAACCATTTGATTTCATTATCTTTGCTACAGTATTTCTCCAGTGTTTTCTATGGTAACAGAAGAAAACAAGGCGTTTAATTAAGATACAACACAACCAATTTTAGAGTGACCATGAAATTAATCACAGAATCATAGAATCATTAGGGATTGGAAGGGACCCTGAAAGATCATCTAGCCCAACCCCCCTCCCACAGCAGGATCACCCAGACCATCATACAGTCAGTCTGGGTTAGAAGGGACCACAGGATCATCCAAATCCAACTACCCTGCCACGGGCAGGGACACCCCACCCTAGATCAGGCTGGCCACAGCCTCATCCAGCCCCACCTTAAACACCTCCAAAGATGAGGCCTCCACCACCTTCCTGGGTAACCCATTCCAGGCTCTCACCTCTCTCACAGTGAAGAACTTCCTCCTGACATCCACTCTAAATCTATCCATCTCCAGCTTTGCTCCATTCCCTGTCTCTACCTGACATCCTGAAAAATCCCTCCCCAGCCTTTTTGTAGGCCTCCTTCAGATACTGGAAGGCCACAATAAGGTCACCTGGGAGCCTACTCTTCTCCAGACTGAACAGCCCCAACTTTCTCAGTCTGGCCTCATAGGAGAGGTGCTCCAGCCCTNTTAGGGGTTGGAAGGGACCCAAGAGATCATCGAGTCCAACCCCCCTGCCGCAGCAGGACAAAACTATCTAACACAGATCACAGAGGAACGCATCCAGGCGGGCCTTGAAAGTCCCCGCAGAAGAAGACTCCACGACCTCCCTGGGGAGTCTGTTCCAGTGCTCTGTGACCCTCACAGTAAAGAAGTTCCCCCTTGTGTTGAGGCGGAACCCCCCACAGCCGCGGTTCCCACCCCAACCCACCGCCTGTTCCCGGCGCGGTGGAGGGGGTGCTCCCTTTAGGGCCACAGCCTGCGAAAAAGGGGCGAACAAAGACCCTGCCCCGGTTTTATAGGCTCCCCCTAGCCCACCTTTCAGGGGCAGGTCACAGGACAGATGCTTCCAGGGAAGGGTCCTGTGACTGTGCAACCGGGGACAGGTCCCCCAGAACACAACACAACTTTTCTTCCTCATGAAAGCACTTCTTCAAGTTCTAGCAGTTCTCAAACTGCAACACCAGGGCAGAGTAGAGGGGGAGAAGAACTTCCCTCAATCTGCTGGACACACTCCTCCTAATACACCCCAGGATCCCATTGGCCTTCTTGGCCACCAGGGCACATTGCTGTGCCATGGTTAACCTGTTGTCCACCAGGACCCCCAGGTCCCTCTCCACAGGACTGCTTTCCAGTAGATCACCTCCCAGCCTGTACTGGTGGAATTTGTTATTCCTCCCCAGATGCAGGACTCTGCACTTGTCCTTGTTGAACTTCATCTGGTTTCTCTGTGCCCAGCCCTCCAGTCTGTCCAGGTTTCTTTGGATGGCAGCACAGCCTTCAGTCGTATCAGCAAAGCCTCCCAGCTTGGTGTCATCAGCAAACTTGCTGAGCAGACACTCTGTGCCCTCATCAATGTCATTGATGAAGATGTTGAACAAGACCGGTCCCAGCACCGATCCCTGGGGAACACCACTAGTCACAGCTCTCCAGCTGGACCTGGCACCATTGATCACCACCCTCTGAACTCTATCTTGCAACCAGTTCCTAACCCACCTCACTGTCTGCTCTTCCATCCCACACTTCCTCAGCTTGCTCACTAAAATTTCATGGGAGACAGTGTCAAAGGCCTTGCTAAGGTCAAGCAAGCTATGGCTGCGTCAGCAGGGCCACCCCCCCCCACACACTCTGCACGTGGCCGAGAGGGTTTTCCAGGACCCTCTCCTCTCCTCCTTCCTCCTGTCTCAGTTCCAGGAGGAAGTAAGAGGATTACCCCAGCTCACCACGATACTGAGGGCTGCTCTGTAGCGGGGTGTGGTGATGGTAAATCTGCACCAATGCCCTGCTTCTCTGGTCCATGGCCTGGATCATGCGGCATCAGGTTTGGGCCAGGGCGGCGAGAGTCGCGCGGAGCCGCTGCACCTCCTCCCTGCAGTCCTCTGGGAGCCAATGGTAGCCGCAGTAAGTTGTGGCCGGCACTGGGCCAGGGCTGGCACCGCGAGGGGCCATCCTCCTCCACCCTGCCATTTACAGGAGCAGAGCAGACCCAGCAAGCCCCTCCATCCCAACAGGGAAAATGGTGGAGAGAACTTCTGGAAGCTATGATTGAGCCGCCTTCCCCGTCCACCGCCCCGACAATGTGGGGTGGGGGTTACCATGGGGCAGCAGCCCCGTGCTGGGCTGAAAGCCCTCAGCACAAGATAGAGAACAAACATTCTGGTCCGCTTTTATGGGCTAACCTAGCTACACCCTTTTAGGGCAGGTCTTGGGACAGTGTCACCTCCCCCAGGACAGGTAACTGGGGGGGAGGGGTCCTCTGAGAGTAACATAACTTTTTGTTCTCATGAAAGCACAAAACTGCACATCTGAAAATTCTGGTAATTTTCAAACTGCAACACCAGGTCCCTCTGGATGGCATCTCTGCCCTCCAGCGTGTCTGCTGCACCACACAGCTTGGTGTCCTCAGCAAACTTCCTGAGGGTGCACTCAATGCCTCTGTCCATGACACCAACAAAGATGTTGAACAAGACTGGTCCCAGGACTGATGCCTGAGGGACCCCGCTTGTCACTGGCGTCCACTTAGACATGGATCCATCAACAACCACTCTCCGGGTGTACCCATCTAGTGGTCCACCCATCAAAGCCATGTTCCACCAGCTTGGAGACCAGAATATGGTGTGGGACAGTATCAAAGGCTTTGCTCAGGTCCAGGTAAATGACATCAGTTGCCTGCCCCTCATCATGACCTGTTCATAGAAGGCCACCAGATTTGTCAAGCAGGATTTGCCCTTGGTGGAGCCATGCTGATTGTACCTAATCACCTCTTCACTATTCTCCTGTCTCAGTAGTGCCTCCAGGAGGATCTGCTCCATGGTCTTACTGGGCACAGAGGTGAGACTGACTGGCCTGTAGTTCCCTCACTCCTCCCTCCTACCCTTCTTGAAAACCAGAGTTATCTTTCCCCTTTTCCAGTCACTGGGGACTTCACCAGACTGCCAGGACTTTTGGAATATAATAGACAGGGGTCTAGCAACCTCATCTGTCAGTTCTCTCAGTACCTGTGGGTGTATCCCATCAGGTCCCATGGACTTGTACACTTTCAGGTTCTTCAGGTGACCACGAACCTGATCTGCACTTTTGATGGGCAGCTCTTCCTTGCAGTTCCTGCCCTTATTTTCCATGAGTCCAGGAGTGTGGCTGGAGGCCTTTGCAGTGCAGACCGAGGTAAAGAAGTCATTGAGAACCTCAGCCTTTTCCATGTTACTTGTAACCACATCACCTGTTTCCTTTCTGAGGGGGCCCACACCTTCCCTAGTCTTCTTTTTACCATTCATATGGCTGTAGAAATTCTTGTTGCCTTTGACCTCCTTGGCTAGGTACAAGTCAAGCTGTGCTTTGGTTTTCCTAATGAGATCTCTAGCTGTTTGGGCAGCTTCCTTATATAACCCCCATTCTAGTTGTCCTCTCTTCCACTCCTTATAGAGTTTCTTTTTGTGTGACAGACGGTCACACAAAAGTGTTAATTTGCAAAAGAACCTAGATTGAGAAAAATTCAAACCAATTACATTCTGCAAAGAAGTTTTAGGAGACATCTTGCAATACTTCAAAAAGAAACTAGGGAAATAAAATTAGGGAAAGAAAAGTCAGCAGTGCTAATTAGAGACTTACTTTGGTAGTCTGGAAAGAGCAGAGGTAGATGAATTGTAAATGTTATTAGAGGAGGCTCTAGCTCTCCCCCAATCTCCCCATTTACACCAAATACAAGTTTACTCTCCAATTCAACAAAATGAAAAACAGACAAAGTTTGCATTTCATTCAAAATAGTTTTTGCATTACAGGGTAAATAATAACCACAATTTTGGAAGTTTACTGCTCATTCTTTTTGATTTCTGTAATATATAAACAAATTGTTTACCTTTTACACTAAAAATAATTCTAAAACTACTGTATTCTGTCAGCAATATTAAATATGACAAATGCAGACCTGTTGTTAAATATAGTCAGAATTCTACTGTCCAGATCTGTCTATGCCACTTTAAAAAGCTATGCCAGATACTTAATTGTATGACAGGAGCTCTCTTACTCATCAATCAACATTTTTAAAATGCTCTGATTTCAGTAATCTTCACATAACAGAGCATAATACAGACTTAGCATCTTCTACTCAGGTTAACTTTACTCACAGCAAAAGATCTCCTACGTCACTCACAGCAAAACGAGCTATAAAGCAGATCAGTTAGGTAACAGCAACACTACAGACATCCTTGTAAAGATACTGGCCTACAAACCCTATAAACTGTTCTTCCTTTTTCAGCTCTACCTACCTAAGGGATCAAATTACAATGTTCTACTTTATTCTACATTATTCCTGCTATTCACTGAGATCCACTTAAAAGCTCTTCTCTGAACTTCCTTGCATGAAGGTCAAGAGACAAACCTTATCTTATTCACTGAAAGGGAAAAAACCCAGTAACTCTGAAAAACAGAATTTGATCCTGGTGGTAGCTTACAAATTTAATTATTGTTTATATTTACCAGTTAGCAAAAAGTGTTGTTTGATAATATCTTTCAGCATGAACATTTATCAAGTGATGAGCAATTTCCATTAAACTGCACATCTTCATAAGAATCCCATTGACTCAAAGCTCCCATTAATTGTGCTGGAATTAATTCAGAATTATGCAACTGGATTCAATTTTTGTATCTCATCACAGTTGGTGAAATGTTTAAAAAAAGACCAATCAACTTTTAATAGTTTATATTGACAAGTTGCAATAGTGAGTCCTTGTAATTCCTCTGCTATTATGAATTTAAATAATTCCTATTTTCATTAATAAAAGCAGCCAGACTGAAGCAAGGGTTTTCCCTATGAAGGTAGTCTAATATTAGAACAGGTTGACCAGAGAGGTTGTGGAGTCTCCACAAAGGAAGATTCTCAAAACCTAACCAGACAGTCTCAAGCAACATGTTCTAGCTCACCCTGCTTTACGCAAGGGGTTACATTTTTAGGAAGAATTTAAACTGACTTAAGCAACAAGCAGTTTCATATTTCTTTGGAAAGAGCTATTTCTTATCACTCACATATTTCTTTAAAACATTCTATAAACATTACATTCTCAGCATTTCTTCTTTCTCACACCTCTCAAATCATGTTGCATTCTAAATGTAGTTAAAATAAATGACCATTTTCTAATCCAAAGTGTTAACGATACCATCTAAGCAAACAAGTTTCCCAGGAGCCCAAAGATATTAGATTATTGAAATGTAACACATATACAAACTAACTGAAGTTCTTTTCTTAAACTTTCTGGGAGTGTGAAAGATGTTTGTCTATTCACATATTCCTTTTTCAAAAATGTTACCTCAGACATATAATTTTTAAGCCTGTATTTTATAGGCATGCTGGCATAACTTTTTATACCAAATAACGTCTGTCTGAGACACTATGACTTTTCTCATAGAATGAAACAGTCACTCACCTGCCAAAGACAATCTCTGACATCTGCTGTAGGAGTTGGGATCACAAGGAGATTTTGTAGGATAAAAGCAGCCTGAAAGAATGAAAGAATCAATATTGCCACCTACTCATCACAGCTCAAAAAAAACACACCAGGCTGAACAGCACAGTCTACATATTATTGAATAGCTTTAGACAAATATTGAAACTCCAAGAATTTTCATGTTCACACTGGAAAAAAAGGATAATTGGAAAGCTACAACATAAAATCCCTCAAACTTCACATCTATGAGATATGTTCTTAGGGCATGGCATTGATATGAAAAGAAGAGAAGGAAGAGACGGAACAGAAACCACTAGGGAACTATTTTATTTTTTTAAAAGAATCACTAGGAAGCAAAGTATTTTTATAAAATACTTTCAACACTGTTCCAGCATTACATATCAAGAAAAAAAAAATCCCTGAGCAGGAAAACCTGGATAACTATTTATGACATTTCATTGTATTGTCTTAAAGTATTGTTTTTTTAAATATTAGAAAATTATTGGGGCAATGTGGGGGACACAATGGGATAGAACCGTATGTTCCAAATAATTTCCTTTCTAAATACATGACACTGTTTCTCACAGCCACTATTTATCACAATTGGTTTTTATTAGTCATTGGAAAATAAGAAAATTCTAACAACTAGAGTTGGCTGAAAGTAACAAAATAATGTATGAAGTTTAAATAAGTATTACTTAGTTCTGTCTGCTATTCTACCAAACACAAACTTTCATTCTCAGAAACACACCATAGTGCCTAGATCACCTCAGGTCTGCAATGAAGAGATATTTGCCACAGATTAGGTGACAAGTCTGCAGCAGAGTTCATAAACTGAACAAAACAAGAGCTAAGAAAAATTTATTGACATGTTCATGAGGCCTTGGAACAGGCTGCTCAGGGAAGGGGGTTGGTTGAACCTGGACATGTCTACAGGTCGTGTAGATCTGGAGCTTAGGGATATGGTTTAGAGGTGGGTTTACAGTTGGACTTGTTAATCTTAAAGGTTGTTTCCAACCTAAGCAATTCTATGATGTAAGACAGCAGAAGGGCACAAGGAACATACCTCCCTGCGCACCATGCTACACTCAGATTGGTCCAGAAGGATGTTTACGACCGCTCCCCACAGCCCTCCTGAAATGTTCTGGCAACTTTCTGCTAAAGCAATACATCCTGTCTCCAGAGATGTAAGAGCTGATCCGATTCCAAGAGCTGTAAATCTGACCTAGTACACACAAACACAACACAAAGTGGTATTTCTTGTGGTAATCAGCAACACATTTCTCAAATTATTAAGTTGTAGTGACTGAATTTATTGTTACTGTTATTTACAATATAGTCTGTAACATTTTAAATAATGCAAAACAGCAGTGTCAATATGAAATAAATTAGTGAAATAAAATTTTTGCAGATACTTAAGGTTCAAAATAATGTATCAAACGGGCCTTGTATTAACTAACCTCAGGGTCTCTATCCACCCATAAAGGAACCAGCCATGCCAGACCAAGCTGAGAAGCAACTTGTTCTTCACTGTTGTCATAAGGCAAAGACCAAAGGGACATCCAGTCCTGATTAGAACACATAAAATAAATTCTTTTACAACTTCCTTCAATGCAATGCCAGTCTACCAACAGCTTGACGTATCAGTTACATACTAGGCATTTTAAATGCACACAGCACTGATAATTCTAGTAAAAATACTACTATTCTGTCTCATATAGACACATATTTAACCTACTCACTTCACCTATTGAATAAAATTAGTGTCCTCTTTCTCATAGGGTTAGGACAGCAGTGCTAAAGAGATATTACTGAGATAATTATTCCCATACAAAATTTAATCCTTACATTTTTCATTTCTACTTATTAACATTATCTGTCTTTCTCTTGTTATACATGCGCAGAAAACTACCAAATAAGTGAAGAAATAAAGAATGAATTACAATTAAAGGAATAACTGCATCTTCTCATGTGATTTAAGTCACAGGTTACCACATACAACTAAGCTGCAGATTTCATTAAATCATACTTGACTCTGCAGATTTATTTCTTTAGTATGGATTTTTAAAAAACATATTCGTGTAATAATCTGTTTAACCATGGCCCTGCACAAACAATGCATTAAGTTCATAATGGATCACGATACCTATAATTTCATATTTTTTCACACACTAGGTGACTGATGTTTCATTTAGAGCAGCATGTTTTCATGGATCTTCTCAATATACTCAATATTCACTACAAACAGTAGTACTTTACAATCTTAGAATTTGGTGAGGGAGAGCATTAACATTAAAAACAAAATATAAAACATAGGTCAAATAAGTAGCTTGCTTGAACCTTGCACTTGATCATGTATTCTTATACACACAAAAGAACACACACATGCATGTGTAAGCATATATTAGACAGCCTGTTAGGTATGCAAGGCTAAAGAAATAATGCTATTATTCATTCTCAATAAACTCCTGAGTTCAATTTTAGTCTGATAGAAGGCCTTTTTAAATCCACAGAATTAATTGCAGAATTATTTCATAAGATTAGAATTGAATCTTCAGCATTATTGTATACTGTAGTCCATTTTTCTAACATTACATCTAACAACATAACCTGCTAGTTGTAATTTTTACTACCTTTTGCAATGTAAGACGTCTTCCTCCACCACATACAAAACCCCATCATTTAACTTTAGCACAGCATATATATGTACATGGCACTCACAAAGGCCAAAATAAGGATGACTGAAGTACACTCACCAGATCCTTGGCTTGAGTGATCATTTCATGAGATAAATGAAGCAAGCAGAGCACTGTGCTTTTTGTAACCCCTTTTCCCATGAATGACATTGCGTTTCCACCCCACTCAACATAAAATGATGAGATCACCTAAGAGACAGGGTACAAGTTCATGGTAGTTTTACTCTAAAGAGTGTGCAGGTAGAGTACAAACTGTCCTAGACACCACTAAATTATATTTGAAACCCATGAAAAGACTGCAGATTTTCAGCTGAAATTTTTAAAATGTATTTATTTATTTATTTATGCAGCAGCAACAGTGCCAGTCCCCGAATGCTATTTATCAAGATTTCTGGGTGATCTGGGGATTCCCTGAACAGGAAATCTCGGGGGAGCCAAGGGGCACCCGCTGAGGGTCATAAATCCCTCGAGGGAAAAGGAGGAAAGCAGCGTGATGTGGGCAGACCTGGCAGCTTTAAAAGGCGGCACAACTGGAAGTAGCGCCGAGACGCAGCAGTGACAGTGCTAGTTGCTTTAGCCACATTAGCCTCCAGGGGCCAAAAAAAAAAAACAACAAACCCAAAAACGGAGACAAAGCAGCAGCAGAAGAAGACAAAGCTACGGTCACCACTGCACATGGATTTGGGAACCCCAACAGAGGCCCCAACAAGATGAGGCTGCGCAGGTGACAGGCTGCCAGGACCTAGACCAAGTCACACAGGAACACATCCAGGCGGGTTTTAAATGTCTCCAGAGAAGGAGACTCCACAGCCCCCCTGGGCAGCCTCTTCCAATGCTCCATTACCCTCACTGTGAAGAAGTTCCTTCTCATATTTATGTGGAACCTCCTAAGTTCCAGCTTACAACCTTTGCCCCTCGCCCCATCACTACATAACAACAATAAGAGCCTGGCTCCATCCTCCTGACACCCACCCTTCACATATTTATACACATTAATGAGGTCACCCCTCAGTCTCACTTCCCTAAGCTCAAGTGACCCAGCTCCCTCAGTCTCTCCTCAAAAGGGAGGTACGCCACCTCCTTCATCATCCTCGTCCTACCCTGGACTCCCTCCAGCAACTCCACATCCCTCTTAAACTGAGGTGCTCAGAACTGGACACAATACTCAAGATGTGGTCTCACTAGTGGAAAGTAGAGGGGGAGAAGAACCTCTCTCAATCTGCTAACCACTCCCCTTCTGATCCACCCCAGGGTGCTGTTGGCCCTCTTGGCCACACTGCTGGCTCATAGTCATCCTGCTGTCCACTAGGATGCCCAAGTCCCTTTCTCCTTCACTACTCTCCAACAGCTCAGTCCCCAACCTATACCGGTACCTGGGGTTGTTCTTGCCCAGATGTAAGATTCTACACGTACCCTTGTTATACTTCATTGCATTTCTCTCTGCCCAGCTCTCCAGCCTGTCCAGGTCTTGCTGAACAAGACCTTGCTGAAATGTCTTCAGGATAGAAGTCAGAGAGTAGTAGTGAATGAGACAATGTCTAATTGCAGGCCTGTATCTAGTGCAGTCCATGAAAGGGTTGGTACTGTGGCCATTCCTATTCAATGTATTTATGAATGATNATTTATACACATTAATGAGGTCACCCCTCAGTCTCACTTCCCTAAGCTCAAGTGACCCAGCTCCCTCAGTCTCTCCTCAAAAGGGAGGTACGCCACCTCCTTCATCATCCTCGTCCTACCCTGGACTCCCTCCAGCAGCTCCACATCCCTCTTAAACTGAGGTGCTCAGAACTGGACACAATACTCAAGATGTGGTCTCACTAGTGGAAAGTAGAGGGGGAGAAGAACCTCTCTCAATCTGCTAACCACTCCCCTTCTGATCCACCCCAGGGTGCTGTTGGCCCTCTTGGCCACACTGCTGGCTCATAGTCATCCTGCTGTCCACTAGGATGCCCAAGTCCCTTTCTCCTTCACTACTCTCCAACAGCTCAGTCCCCAACCTATACCGGTACCTGGGGTTGTTCTTGCCCAGATGTAAGATTCTACACGTACCCTTGTTATACTTCATTGCATTTCTCTCTGCCCAGCTCTCCAGCCTGTCCAGGTCTTGCTGAACAAGACCTTGCTGAAATGTCTTCAGGATAGAAGTCAGAGAGTAGTAGTGAATGAGACAATGTCTAATTGCAGGCCTGTATCTAGTGCAGTCCATGAAAGGGTTGGTACTGTGGCCATTCCTATTCAATGTATTTATGAATGATTTGTATGAGGGATTAGGGTGCACTGTCAGCAAGTCTGCTGATGACACAAAACTGGGTGGTGTCACTGACACTCCAGCAGTCTGTGCTGCCATCCAGCAAGACCTGGACAGGCTGGAGAGCTGGGCAGAGAGCAATTTAATGATGAATAACAAGGGTAAGTGTAGAGTTTTACCAGTATAGGTTGGAGAGTGATCTGCTGGAAGGCAGTGTAGGAGAAAGGGACTTGGGGGTCTTCGTCGACAGCAAGATGACTATGAGCCAGCAATGTGCTCTTGTGGCCAAGAGGGCCAACAGCTTCCTGGGGTGGATCAGAAGGGGAGTGGTTAGCAGATTGAGAGAGGTTCTTCTCCCCCTCTACTCTCCACTAGTGAGACCACATCTTGAGTATTGCATCCAGTTCTGAGCACCTCAGTTCAACATTAATGTCTATAAATATTTGAAGAGTGGGTGCCAGGAAGATGGAGCTAGGCTCTTCTCAATGTCATCTAGTGATAGGACAAGGGATAATGGATGCAAGCTGGAACATAGGTGGTTCCATATAAATAACAGAAAGAACTTCTTCACAGTGAGGGTAAAGGAGCAATAGAACCGGCTGCCCAGGGGGTTTGTTGAATCTCCATCTCTGGAAACGTTTAGGATCCACCTCAATATGTTCCTGTGTGACTTGGTCTATGTCATCCTTCTGTGTCAGGGGGATGGGACTAGATGATCTTTTGAGCTCCCTTCCAATCCCTAATAGTCTGTGATTCTGTGATTGAGTCATTCAGTCATGCAATGGTTTCATATATCGTTCAGTGGTTTTGATTGTACAAGACTGCAATGAAGCTTAACCATAAGCTATGTTTTGAATTAAAAATACAATTTCTTGTCAAAATTCCATTATATCTTTTATTAGGAGTTTTCAAAATACGTATTTTTGGTGCAAAACCTAGTTGCCTCTCACATCCATGGACTTTACAAACAAGAACTCTGAAAACAAGAGTGAAATTTTGGTTTCCCAACAGATGTAGCTCCTTGAATTACCTCTTTCTGCCTTCAGGGTGTTTATAACATGCCTAACAATTTACTGTTCTTTCAGGCCACTTTACACATATGGATTTTACTTGTGGGAGAAGATCTTGGATTTTTCCTCTTAGGATTTCAGTTTAGAAAGTACCCAAGCAATACACATATATTTCTGGCTTAAACTACAGTGACTTCATATTACCTCTTAAATAGGAGATGAATGCACACACAATACAACCTGTCACTGTAAGTACAGCTACATATTACTCAATCTAGTCTCATATTTTTGTTAACAAAAAAAAGCATCTTTCCTGCAGCTATTACAAGTGAGAACAGTCACTAAAAGTACTTCTTAAAAATTATTGCTTCATTAGTTACATGGCTCTTTACAAGCACTGAGCCCCAAAACTTACTATAAACAATCTACTTACCTCAAGAAGACCAGTTAAGTATTTCTTACAAATTGTGACAGGTTCAACTGCAGCAGAGTAGGTGCTCCAGTCTGGCACTGCAGTAATGTGAACCATTCCTCGTAATGTTCTCTCCAGTAAAGGAAGTCCATAAAAATGTGGTGCATCTGTTAGCCTTAAGCATTGCAGCAGCTTCAGAGCCAGCTCAGTTCTGAAAGAGCCTGCAAGTTCCAAGCCCTCTCTGGTTTAGTTGTAGGAAGGAAACAAAAAATCAACTATCAACATTAAGCTATTTTAATGAATCCATTTTACAAGAGTCAAACACCTCATTCTTCTTACAGTTAGTCTAAGTCTCAGCATCTCAACTAGTCACTAGTAGTTTACACACATGGAATTAAATCTGACATTTCTAGCTTCACCCAAGTTCTGAATGAATCATTTCACATCTGATTATAACAAGGCTTGAATTAAGAAGCATGTTAAATAAAGACCAGGAGTTTGAAGACAATGGATAAACCAGAAAGAACTCCAAAGCTTCGTAGCTATGCTTATGCTTGTTCTGGGTCAAGAGACAAGTTTAAAAGAATTTCCTGCAAAATACCATTAATCTAGACCTCAGTTAGATAGAAAATCCAGGATTGTGAAACAAAACTAACAGAGATTTCTATAATCCTCCCTTTTATAGCTGTCAAAATTTTTAGAGAATAAATAACTGTGTGGGAATAATAAAGAAGGTAACATTTTGAAAGCATATTTACAGTTCTGTTGTGGCACTTCAACAAGTGGCACAACTTAAGCTGCAGCTTTAGTACGTCTTAGAATATACTTGTACGGAGGGATTCAATGTGGGAAGATGTTGTAAGACCTGAGTTTTCTACAGGCAGCTGACAGCAACCTCACAGCTACAGGCCCTGGTTCTCATCAGGGATTTTAACTACCCTGAGATTTGCTGGAAGACATCCTCAGCCAGCCATCCCAAGTCCACGAGGTTCTTCCGGTGCATTGGTGACAAATTTCCTGTTGCAAAAGGTAGAGGTGCCCACTCACCAACAGTGAGGGTTTGGTTGAAGCAGTGAAGGTTGAGGGCATCCTTGGGCGCTGTGATGGTGGAGTTGAGGGTCTCGTGTGGTACGAACAGAATAGCTAGCAGAATCACAACCCTGGACCTCAGGAGAGCCAACTTTGGCTTTTTCAAGCAATTGCTAGGGGAAATGACCTGTTGGAGAGTAGTGTAGGAGAGAGGGATCTGAGGGTCCTGGTGGACAGCACGATGACTATGAGCCAGCAATGTGCTCTTGGGGCCAAGAGGGCCAACAGCATCCTGGGGTGGACCAGAAGGGGGGTGGCTAGCAGACTGAGAGAGGTTCTTCTCCCCCTCTACTCTGCCCTGGTGAGACCACACCTGGGCTCCTCAGTTCAAGAGGGATGTGGAGCTGCTGGAGAGAGTTCAGCGTAGGGCAACGAAGATGATGAAGGAGGTGGTGCACCTCCCTTACAAGGAGAGGCTGAGGGAGCTGGGTGTCTTTAGCTTGGAGAAGAGGAGACTGAGGGGTGACCTCATTAATGCCTACAAATATTTGAGGGGTGGGTGTCAGGAGGATGGAGCTGGGCTATTCTCAGTGTCATGTAGTGATAGGGTGAGGGGCAATGGGTGCAAGCTGGAACAGAGGAGGTTCCATATAAATATCAGAAGGAACTTCTTCACAGTGAGGGTAACAGAGCACTGGAAGAGGCTGCCCAAGGGTCTGTGGAGTCTCCTTCACTGGAGACGTTTAAAACCCACCGGGATGTGTTCCTGTGTGACTTGGTCTAGGTGATCCTGCTGTGGCAAGGGGATTGGACTAGATCTTTTGAGGTCCCTTGCAACTTCTAACGATTCTATGACTCTAATAAATTCATGCCTTTGTTTGCTTGATTGAAAGAAAAAGCTCTCAACTTAATGTTGGAAGTAGCTGTCCTAAAAAATCCACTAGTGTGTACTGATATAGTGTAGCAGTCCCAAAAGTAGTTCTATGAAAATATCCATTTGCTGATAATTCAGTGGTTTTCTTTGCTACAAATAAATGCTACAAAATCAACGGAGTTATCATTTGCTTGGTGCAAATTTCCAGCATTGAAAATAAATAGTCCACCTTCTTCCTGTAGACAATTAATCATTCGCTGAAAAAGTGACCACTAGTCTTCCAACTTTTCCAGCTAATTTGCTAATTTTACTGTGAAAAGTCCTATCTAACCTTGATCTTGACCTCAAGAGGAGCATATTCCATTTTTACAGTTTGACATTATTAGATCATGGTTAATTCTATTCAAACTCTGACCAAGATATAGCAGCAGTAGGTATTATGATCCCTCATCAGAATTACACCACCAGGTTCATTCACACTGTACCTGTCAGTCACAGACATGGAACAAAGTAACAGTGAGTTAAAGAGACGAACAAGTTCTTTATCCAGTTGCTGCCTGACTGCAGTCTGCATTTCATCTATTTCATCCTGTACTTGGGATTCTGGACGCACCAGAAGGTCCAAAAGGGATTTTGGCATCTAGAAGAGAAGAATAAAACCAGAATCACATAAAGCATTGTTGAATTCCTACTTTAATACCCACACTAAAACCATTTGTCTGTTGAGAGTCTGCAAATCACACACATTATAAATCACAAATTTAATGACGATTTTATAAGTATTTCTGTAAAAAGCTCAGTTAAAAATTCCTGTAATTAACAATTACTCGACCCTTGAATGTACTAAACACCAGAAAAGAATCAAATGTTAAGGCTTTTAAAATTTCCTGGCACTAAGCCATGACACACTGTATCTTGAAGCATGAAAAAGTCAAAGTTATATATAGAAATAACTTGCAATAAAAAACCAGATCAGAATCCCCAGAAAACATATAGTAGAAATACTAGTTCAAGTTGTATCATGTATGTCTCAGCTGCTTGAAAGCCTTAAAATAATTTTATATTAACATATTGAATGGGCAATACTTAGATAATTTTACAGGATTCTCACTTAGCCATATAAACTGAAGTACTTGAATTCTAGGACTAACGGAAATGATGTCTCCTAGCATTTTTTTCTCAATGTTTAAATTGTATTTTAAAATGAGAAAATGAAAGTGCATGTAGACTGTACTTAACAGCATGATAGCCTTTGTAAGGCCAAGAATGACCTTGTAGGTAGTCATAGAATGACAGAATCATTAGGGATTGGAAGGGACCCTTAAGATCATCTAGTCCAATCCCCCTGCCACAGCAGGATCACTTCACTGGAGAAGTTATGGAATCAGAATCACTCAGGGTCGGAAGGGACCACCTGATCATCCAGTTCCAACCCCTCCACCAGTCTGGGACACCCCACGCTAGACCAGGCTGGCCAGAGCCCCATCCAGCCTGGCCTTAAACACCTCCAGGGAGTCAGTATGCCTTTGCTTTGTGAAGAATGAAGCTTTGGAAACTAGAAGTTTACAGCAATCACTTTTATACTTGGCACTTAGCTGTTGTTTTTATACAGCAATATTTAGTTACATTTCAACAAATATCATTACAAGTGGTTTTATACTGCTCTACAATGTTCATTTGCTATTTGTTTTCATACTTTCCAGTTTTACACAACTTAAATGAACAGTACTGGATAGAACGGGTCTCTCAAATAGAAAGTATAGGTGTCTAGAAACATGGAAAACTACAGTAATTAGATTACACCTAATAATATCTTCTTCATGCTTATGGATATTTTACTCGGACATATTATAATCATTTAAAATTAAAACGTAAGTGACAGACTGAAGACAAAATCTTCTCATTTTCAATTCGTGTTCTTAATATGACACAGAAAACATTCATTTATATCTCTTTACCAAACAGAAGGTTCCAACACATCTACTTGCATGGAACCCCGTTCTTTAAGTTATGTAGATAATACATATACACAAGATATGCCATTTCTTACTTTTTCTCATAGAAGTCCTTCTCCTGGAGGAACTCCTCAGAAACAAACCAGGAAACCAGTTTACTGCTACAGTTCTTACACCTGACTAACCTCCTAAGTATGTACCTACATTTTTAAGCAACGATTTCAAGATCCACTTTAGATGGTCAGACTCCAAACTTGATCGCTGCTCCCTGAGCAATTTATTTAAAAATCTTAAGACATCTACCAAAAGCTTCTCATCCTCTGCAGAAGCTGGAAGAACTTGCAGAAACCTGCAATGCAAAAGATACATTTACTTGTGTGTTGGCACTGTATTGCAAGAGTGTAAGATCACAGCCTAATAGGACTGAAGTCACCTGTAAATGTAGAACTACAGAGTAAATATGGGTATTACGGGAGGCACCGCTCCCAATCACCTTAACTGATCTAAGCAGACATGAAATTACATCAGTTGGACTGCACTCATGGGTGCCTCCCACCAGAGCCCACCAAAATGTCCAGATTGCTTATGTATTCACTGAAGTGATCCCCTTCCACAAACGGTAGGTCTTCCTTGCTCCAGACTCTCCCCGGTTTCTGGGCCTGGGATTCCTGAAGACTGGTCTTGCTAGTAATGTCTGAAGTAGAGGTGGCATTGAGTACCTCAGCCTTTTGCATGCCCTGGGTCACTAGGACCCTGCCCCACACAGTAGTGAGCTCACATTTTCCCTACTCTTCCTTTTGTCTCCTATGTACTTATAAAAAAACCTTCTTATTGCTGTTAAATTCTCCCACAGATACAATTTCAGATGGGTTTTTGGTTTACTAACTGTGCCTCTGTATGGTCAGATGACCTCTCTATATTCATCTTAAACTACCTGTCTGTACTTCCATCTTCTGTAAGGCTTCCTTTCTGTATTTGAGTTTTGCCAGGAGCAACTTGTTCAACCATGCAGGTTCCTGGCATTTTTACCTAACTTCTGCTCAATGGCATGGACCATCATGGAGCTCAGAACTGGTGATCACTGAATACTAACCAGTTTCCAGACATAAACAATGTGATCTTTAAAAAATGCTAATGTTTGCTCTCCTGAAATCCAGCACTGTGATCTTACTTTTTGCCCTCCTCCCTCCTCTCAGGATCCTGAAAACTACCACCTCATGTTCACTACAGTCAAAGCTACTTTAGGCCTTCACATCTTTAAGTATCCCTTGCTTCTTTGTTCCAGCAAGAACAGCTCTCCTTTTTCACTCCTCTGTCACTTGGATAGGAAATTGCCACTGATGCTGTCCAGGAATGTCATGGATTGCTTTTGATCTGCTGTGTGGTGCCTCCAGCAGATATGAGCAGTAACATATATATATAAAACCTCTAATGAATTTCTGTAGTCAATATGCTTACCTGTTCATTGCTTTTTGCCAAGCAAAGCTCTTCAACATGGTTCCAGAAGACCCAGAAGTGCATTTTAATGCAAGTCTGTCATTCAAAATGTAAAAACTAAGTCTGGTGACAGCAGCTCTAACATCCCTGTGGGATACTGCCTGAATGATTGAATTAAGACAGTCCTGCAGTCCGTAGTTTGTGTGAGATATTTTGAGTATAAGAGTGTCTTCTGCAGACAGTTTTAGTGAGTCTAAGAACCTGAAAAGGTATAAAATAAAAAATTATCAACAGCCAGTACCTTTACCAACTACATGAGTGAATGCTGACTCCTTCACTTCCCATTTCAAATAAGCAGGCAAAGAATAAATTCCTTTAATTCTTTTGTTGTTGTTGACCAGTCCTTTTCATCTCCTCTTCCAAAATCACTAACAGTTTGGATCCTTTGGAAAAATGGCACCTTTTTGCTACTTGGAAGGTGCTTTTCACATTGTTTGGAATTCCATGCTATTGCAAATATTGGCCATTTGAACTAAATGCTCTTTTCTTATTTTGTTTTTAAGAGAATGTTTTGGGTTTGCCTGTAGGAATTAAAATGATTTCTCAAATCAACAGCTGCAATGTTTCTGATGGCTCAGAACTACATTGTCTACTAATAAGACTTGTAGGAACCTTTAAAAAACAGATATAACAACTGAAAAACTGTCAACTTGGAAAAGAGATACAGGTGAAAGCACTTTATTAAATCAGAATCAATAATCTTCTAAAACATTGAGTTCTCTATACAAAACAGCCTTGAAAATAGAAAGTATACTTAGTCAAGAGCTAACTGAAGGATGGAAAGGAATGTTCTTCATTACTATAATTCTCAGTACTAACATTAAAACCAATAATTATTTTAAGTAAGAGGAAAAAGTCACACAACTGTAAAGGGGAGAAAAGGCAAATCTCCAAGATGCCTTCAAGAAAAACAGCCCAGAGTCTATTTTGAAGTGTTCAAAATGAGTCTGATCATCAACAATAGTAGGATCAAGCTCCACAGTGCCTGTAGAAATGTTAATTGGATAAAACATTCGTTGTGACAACTATCTGTAGGCTCCTGGGATGTGATTCCTTATGTTTAAAAAGGCAGCGGTACCAAACTAGTAAAAACCTGAAATGCTGTTTGAAGTTGAAAACATATTTAAACTTGACAGAACTCTAATTTAATAGAAATATACAGGGACTAAAAATCATGATAAAATGGCTCACGTTTCTGCTTCCTTCTCAGAATTCATCAGTTGCAATAGGTTTTCAATCCCATGGTGCCACGACAGATTCCAAGCCATCCTAATCATATCTGACACAGGTTTCATAGCCAAGCACTCAGAAGACAATGGCACTGTAACAGTGTTAGGGCTGACTACATGATGACCAGTGATCCTGACTGGGAGATGATACCTAAAAAAAGAAAACAATTATTAGAAGTGTATGAGTTTGCCTTTTTTTAATTAAATTAAATCTTGTATTAGTGCAAGCTTTTAAATTTGCAAATAAAGTTTCTGAAACTCTTTTTCAGAGAAGAAAAATTCAGAGTAGAAACCTCAATATTGAGAAATGTAGAGAACTTTGGATTTAACATCACATATTTCCCTTCATTCTTTCATCTCCTTACGTCAACAAGGAGAGCTAATAGAAACACTGAAATAAGCTAACTGTAAAAAAAAGAAAAGACACCAAAAAAATCCACCAAATAAACCTCAAACTACCCACATATACCTTCTAACAACAGCAACAGGTAAACTGAAGGCAGGTGGGCCAGTATCATTAATGGTTATGCCATCAGCCCTGCAAGAGATTAAGTTATAGTTACTCCCCGTGTTAAGCTTTGATTTTCTACTAATGCTACACTTTTTATTTCTTTATTATTATTATGATATAGCTGTATTATCTGCTCTAACTTCTTCTTCAGTAACTCATTGATGAATAATTTGTATTTATAATGTTTCTTCATGATTATGCAATACTAAGACAGTTGTTAGATCACACAAATACAGAATGCTTGTTGCAGAGGTACTGTGTAGGAAAATGAAATTAAAGATAACATTAGATAATACTAAAGACAAAAGCACGTATTTCCTTTTTTCTATTACAGAAAAAATAAGCATTTTAATTCTTTTCAGTATATCACGTGTGTGCAATCTAACAGCACATGCAAATGTCAGATAGTAAAATGTAATGTGAGGTCTGTCGTTTCTGCTACACTTAAAATTCAGTTAGGAGAAATCTAATTAATTTTGAAAAACCCACATGTCTACCAGTGAGTGATTTGTGTAGCTTTCATTTATGGAAAAGACGAATTACAGAACAATTAGAATTTTTTGAAAATTAAACTAAACTTAAAACCAACGCTGAAATCCAAGTATTTCTACTGCAAAAGATGCCATGTAGACTTATAGAACATACAACCCTAACATTGAAGCAATTTGTTTGGCTTACAAACCAATATGGCTTTGGGATTTACACAAAAGTTTAGGCCACAGTTTGTTTGGATATAGTAAAAAAAAACTTACTTTCATTAAAACCTTAAATTTTTGACTAGAGAATATGTCATTAAATAATTGGTTTTTCATACCACATTTCTGGTCTTGCTACTTCATCAAACAACAGAAGACAAAGCAATACTGTAGTTTCAGTCAAAACAGCATGATCATTTTGGAATATTAGGGAAACTAAATAAAACAAAGATAATTAAAAATGTGTTAGAAAAACATTCAACTGACTTACACAGTCATTTTGTCATTATCCTTAGCAGATGCCACAACACAGATAACACTAGTACACAATGATTTATATTTTAAATGTGAAGACTGAGGTGATCCAAGGTTTTTAAGAAGGGTTTGGGTTAAACTTCTGACTACATTTCATACATTTGTTTTCTCCCCACACCTGTATTAACGTCAAAATGGAATCCCTACCTCTGAAGAGCAAAAGCAGTACAGGTGATTGCTGTGCTAGGGACAGACGAGCAACTGGATCAGCAAATACAAGTTTGCGGAAGAGTGTTAGACATGGTAACACTATTGATTCCATAAGCTGCAGGAACAGAAAACAAAAATTAAACACAGATACTAATTAGGATACTCTGAGACGATTAATGTGAAATGCCATGTTGAATTGCACATAGAGCTGCTAGCTTACGCTTTTCTGCTGACTTGATCTAAACCATCCATGGTTTGACACGTGCAATTATAGATTTCTCCATTAAAAGGCTTTGATTTTCATCATGCAAAGTTGAACATCGTGGCTAGTATAAAGATCACACATTCCACAAGTCATATATGCAAAAGAAATGTCTCTCAGTCCCTAGAGAGTTGTCTGTGCACTTCTCAGATTAAATTAAATTTAAAACGGGCTTGCTACCCAAAACAAAATAATAGCTGCATTTCTCTGCAGGTCTATAAAAGGGAAGATAATAAAAATTTACTTTAACAAAAAAAAACCCCACCAAAAAAAACCCTCAAACAAAAGAGAACCCAATATTTTATTTTCAAATAGGTTTCAGTGGTTTACAAAAATAGTCAAACTACCACAAATTGGACTAGACATTGCTTAATGCCACAGAGACAAAATAATTCTACACACTGATAATTAGGAAAAAACTTTACCAATGCTCAAAAATTAGTGCTGTAGTTGCAGCAAAAGGCAAATTCTACTACTGCCATGCTGTGCAAAGCTTGCAGAAGAACTTGGAACAACAGTTTTACCTTGCCATCTACGTGTACACACTCATTAAGGTAAGCCAGAATCTTTTCTATCACATTCAACTTTCTCACAATGCCATGCATTCTGATGTCTGGAGAAAAACCAAAACATAGTATGAATCAATGGTTCTGCATCACTTTAAGAGTAAACTTCTTTCTGCAAACTTTTCCTTCAACTCCTGCTGTTAAGAACAAGTTTCCAAAATTGCCAGTCAATGGAACAAGCATCACTCCAGCTCTACCTAGGCAAGACACCTCAAAGTCTTGTTATCTAACTATAGTAGCCTCAAGACTGGACTCTTAAAGATCTTACATAACTTCCCACAAGAATTTTTATGTTGCACTGGGCATCACTGAAAAGGTGGAACTCAAAGTCAAAGTAAGATTTCACTTGTATTGTTTAAAAACTCTTCAACAATATATTATGGAACCAAAATTGATAATTATGCAATCACTGAGAACACTTTCCACTGATCGATCAGTGGGTTGATCTGGTTTCTTTTCCTTTTTTTCAATAATTACAAAATACTCATACAAATATCTTGATCAAGTTGCATTTTTTTCCTTTATGACTTCACCCCATGCAATGTTTCCATATTATCTTTTGGCACCTAAAAACTTTTGCAGCTGCAACTAAATGTATTTTATGAGACAAAGTAGATATTTCCTCAATTATACGATGGCTTTTCTAGACAAGAAAAAGGTTGATTTTAATAGTACCTAAGACACCACCCTCCTATGGTGAAAAACTCAAGTTCCTATCACTGGAACTTGAGTTCCTTGAAGAACACATACTTCAATCTTCCCTTGCAATCATATTGGGTGAAATGCCACAGTCAGTCTGCCTCTTCATTTTGAATGAAGGTATGATCAATGAAGTTTGAGTTGACTTAACCCTAATTCACATCAATGACACTTCCATTTATTTTACCTGTAGTTACTACCTAGGCTAACTCAAAATGCTGGAAGTAATACAAAATGACAGGAGAAATTCTTCACTAACTATAAAATCCTATCAGGATTGCACACCTAACCTGTGTAATCGAAATATTAACTTGGCTAACTAAAATACAACACTGCCAAATATATTTTTTTACATTGACTACTGCCTCCTTCATTCAAGACTCGAGTACCTGAGACAACAACAGCAAAATATTTGAAGCACCACTGGTTCTAAGACAGATCAAAAAACTCATGAACATTAAAATGGAAAAGCAGATAAAAAGCTCTTGCAGAGTTTACAGAACTCATGTTACTCCTCTTTTACCAGAGGGTTGTGTTTTTAAAATAGTAAAACCACTTTTCCTTACTGATAAGGGCATCAACAAGTAGCTAATACTTCTTCTTGAATTGATAGATCACTATAGTGTTAAAATTGTGGTCCAAAAACTTAGATAAAAACCACAAAAAGTCCCCTTATCCCAAACATACAGAGTGTATAGCAAAGATGTGAGCTCATGCAATGATCAATGCACGAACACAACCTTCCTGAAGAATTTTACCTTCTACAATGATTGCAAGCTGCTCGGCTGCAGACTTCCGTAAAGCTATGTCAACAGCATCAGAAGTCAAGATGTCATACAGCTTTTGAATAGTTTCTGCCTACAAGTAAAACGACATTAGATTTACATCCAGTATTCTATGACAAAACAAGGCAAGTAGACAAATTTCTTTTGTACAGAAAGTAGCAAATAAAATTATCTATATGTATTTGATTAGAATCCACATGCATGTAACAGGACAGGATTAGGTTACAAGGTTTTTGCAACAAATCTCTAAAACACTTGGGGAATATAACAAGACGGATGCACAATTCTAATAAATAACACTTAATTTATGTAGGACTACAGAAAGCTCAACGCTATGTAGAACTGCTAAAATACACTTCTAAGTCTGTGAAGGGGATTGAATTTTTAATGGCAGTAGTAAGAGAAATCTAAATAATCCTACATTTCCATACAAAATTAAGGTTCCAACTTTTTGAAGGATGTAGAAGAGTAATAACCAAGCATGCAATGAGCAGTCAGCAAACATCTTCATACTTGTTTAACATCTTGTCATTGATATGAAAGTGTCGAGGGTGAAGGAAGAAGAAGAACAGAAGGAAGATTGCAAAACCAAACAAAAAAAAACAAACAAAAAAAAGCATGTTTTCCCATATGTCAAATACTTGTCATTTGTTTTTCCACTTTGCAAAAGAAGCAATATTAAGAAAACACAGACATAAATTTGAAATGTGTTCTAGAATACAGTATATACGAGTGTAGAGGCCTTCCTGCACTTGCAAGGGGCCCCCAGGAAAGATGCCAAGGGACCCTTTACCAAGAACTGTAGTGATAGGACACTGAGTAACAGTTTTAAACTGACAGAGAGTAGATTTAATTAGAAATTGTTTACTGTGAGGGTGATGAGGCATTGGAACAGGTTGTCTAGAGACCTCGTGGCAGTGTTAAAGGTCAGGCTTCATGGGAGTTTGAGCAACCTTCCCTAGTAGAAAGTGTTTCTGCCCACACGGGGTTGGGACTAGATGATCTTTACAGGTTTCTTCCCACCCAAACTGTTCTATGATTCTGTATCAAAAATTACTTGTGTCTGCTTCAGTAAAAATTGATTTTACGGGGAAAAAAAGCTCTACATGACAGAAAAAAAAAAAGAAGACTCTATCCATGTACCATGAAATTTTTGTAAACAGAGCATTGGTATGCTCTCTGCTCAAGCCTTGCCACTAACATCTTTGCAATGAAGAGAAAAAAAACCTAAGACTGAGTACTTTTCTTATTCCTGTGCATGGCAGCATAACATCTATTGGACTTTCAATTGACATGGAAAGAATTATTCAATTATTTCTTTTTATGAAGCAAGCTATTATACAAGAAATACTGCAGGCTTCAGAAAGTGCTTACTTCAGTAACTGGGCAGGTAGACATGACCTGATCGATGACACAATATTTAGACAGATTTTACTCACCTTAAATACCAACTCTGTTTTATCATCCACTTTTAGTTCAATGGGTCTTTCTATTAGAAATAAGTTTGAAATGTTGGACAGCACTCTACCATGCAGACTTGGGCGTTTCATGTTTGCTCCTTCTTCATTCAAAAGATGGTATGTTAGATGTTTAAGAGCTCTAGAACGAACCCTAAAGGAGTAAAGAACTGAAATAAATATATAAAAATAGTCATACTAGAAAACTTGAGTTGTATAATTAAAAATCAATTTGTTTATAAAATAAATACAGTGAGGGGTTGGAAAGTACTTAACTCAATATTGCTTAATTTACCTTTCAATCAACCTGTTACTTTATAATACATGAGATTCCTTTACAGAAGACATTTTTGTCATCAGCATTAGAAGATGTGCTGAAATGCTATAGGATGTTACTTACAGATGCTTTTTTGAGAAGAGAAGACGCAGAGCAGCACGTAGTCTAGTAGTTCTAGGGAGAATACCATCTCCTTCATCAGAGGTTGTTTCACTCAAAGTGAGGACACAGTTACCTAGGACATCTTTTGTATCAGCATAACCCTAAAACCAAACAAACCCAAAATTAAAGAAATAAATTCACTTAGTAACCTTTCTGGGGTAAGGGACTGTGGGAAAGAAGCAAAACCCAAAGCAAAAAGCAATAATTTTAATTTTAAAACATTCAATTTCTGTAGATTAATATTTAAAAAGCAATAAATTAATAAATGATCCAGTGGACATCTCTAAATATGTTTGTGCGGCCCAGGGGTACTTTGACCTGGAACTCTACCCATCTTTTCTGTTAATGAGATGTTGTTGTTCTATAAGGTTAGTTTCCATTCCAATAAATAAAATTCAGTCCCTACAACCAAGTGACTCTGAAACATTAAAATATATCTATTTTCAGATATTTCAGCATTTTCAGATAAAGAAGACAAAATTTGAATCAGTTACATGAAGTAATTACACTGTGAACTTTGTAACAGTATAAAACTCTACCAATTTCATATGTATTGGATAAATACAGGTCTCTGGTTTGCTCAGGTCAAGTATCTATTGTATGTAGCCCCTATAGGCTAAGGCACAAAAGGAAATTTTACTGACAAAAATGACAGCAGGAATAAGTTCTTGCTCATGTGTTTAACCTACAGTTTATAGTAAAACTTAACCTATTTAATATGAACAAAATCAATGGAAATGTACATGCATAACAGAAAAGCTGACATTACAGGGTGAGAAAGCTCTGGAGCAACCTTTTACCCACCACTTCCAAGTTCTTTGCATATTTGTCTGATCAAGTCTTCTACTTCATGGTCCATCTTATTTGCAAATTCTCCCATTTTTGTCTCGATTTTTGTAAAGGCTTAAGTTACGCAAGCAGTTTTTTAAAACTTATATATACAAATAGACAGGTTACATAATCTCTATATATGTATATATATAGATTAAACTATTTTCCATCAGCTACTTAAGTGAACATTCTATTTGTTGTTTCACTTGATAGTGTTGCTATTTACATGATGCCATACATTCAATTCAGGTTAATGCACCTGGAAGTACCTGTAAAACAGGAATGACAGGACAGAGGGCCTCAATAAACTTGTTCCAAGTCAATACTGCCATTACCAGTCGTCCCTGCAACAGGTGTATGAGAATGGCCTTTGCTGTAGAGTTTACCTGCTCAATAACAATAAAAGAGACTAATGAAACCGATGTGTGTAGGTCTGTTTGTCAATGCTGTAAAAGGAAACGTTATACAAAAAGATCTCAAAGAGAAAGGATCTGCAGACAAAATATTGTCAGTATAGAATGTAACTTTTAAATTGTCAGTCACGTCAAACATTTAAGTTGTTAGAAAAGACATTTACAGAAAACACACGTACTTCTGTCTAAGTATTAAACAAAAAAGAGTTTGTAGTGATGTAGTAAGTTAAAACTTACTACAGACTTAAAATGGATTTTTGCTCCCTTACAAATTTCAGAGTGCACATTTCAGAGGCCAGTCCCCTTCTACGAGGACTAGAGATTTCATGTTCTCCATTCATGTAAAGCACCACAAAAACTACTTCAACACATGCACATTTCATTCAGGCTGAATGTATTTCATTTTTCATTGGTTTTTATTATATTTAGTAGCATCCTATGCTCAGAAATTTTGTCGCAGAACTCGACATAAAAAAACTCCAAACTATTCAATTTACTAAAACTACAAACAGGTCAAAAGCTCAGGCAAGCCTCTGACCACCATGAATAACAACACCTACTTTGCATGCACAGCAACTCATAAATAACTACTGAACCAAGTACAGTACCTCATTCTTATCTTCCTGAAGGCCAAATGTAGAGATTTCATATAAAACTCTGGGATGAAGGAGAAAATGGACTCCATGGCAGACTGAAGACACAGGCTTAGGAATATTATAAATACCTAAACAGTCCTTCAGTAAAATAAAGATGGTTAGTTTTAAATTCAAGGCAGTCTCCACTACTGCATCTTGTTTTATAGCCTGCCTGAGACTGTCATCCAGTGAAAGGCTTTCACCATGCTGTCTAGAAGATGACAGTTCTTAAAGCTAACATTAAAAGCCCTGGAAGAAACAGTCTTTATAGATCACTGACTGACAATTCCTTTTATTATACAGACCTAAGAAATATGTATTTTGTAATTACTTTAAATAACAGTGACATAGATTAGACAAATTTTACATACAAAAATAAATAATTAAGGCTTTAAAGCAATGAGCTTTAAACCTGAAAAAAGTTTAATGTTCCTAAAGAAAACTCAAGCTTTTATATACAGGAAAAGAGAGATTTTTCTTACACATTTTTCTAAGGTCTAAAGAATAAAAGGAGAAACTATGCTCAAATACTTATTTTGAAATTGTCAGTATTTTATTGTTATCGGTCTATTTTTCCTTCAGCAAACATCACTGCAAAAAGCAGAAAAGTGGTCAACTTAAAAGTTTTAGTCTCATGTATAACATAAAAAATAAGTTAATTAAACCCCTAAAGGCAGTGAAAAATCATTATGAAGGAAACAAAACCTTCTCCTGAGGAGTGTGGCAATGCAAACATCATGATGTTCAACAAGGCTAAGCATCAAGTCATGTACCTGGGTCAGGGCAATCTCCAGTACCAGCTCAGGCTGGGTGATGATGGAGTCCTTCTCCCTGAGGACAAGGACTTGAGGGTACTGATGGATGAAAGGTTGGACATGAACCAACAACTTGCATTCACAGACCAAAAAAACAACTGTATCTTGGGCTGCATCAAAAAAAGTGTGCCCAGCAGGTTGAGGGATAAGTCTTCCCCTCTGCTCCTCTCTAGCAAAACCCTACCTGCATTGCAGGTTCTAGCCCTGAAAGCCCCAACAAGAGAAGGCCAGGGAACTGCTGGAGAAAGTCCAGAAGATGCCTCTAAAATGATCAGAAATCCACTACGAGGACAGGCTAAGAGAGTTGGAGTTTTTCAACCTAGAGAAGTCTCTGGGGAGACCTTTCAGTACTTAAAATGGACTTATAAGAAAGATGGAGAATCACAGAGACACACTGGTTGGAAAGACCCCTGGGATCTTAGAGTCCAACCATCTATTCGACCTTACAAGTTCAGCCCTAAACCATATCCCTCAACACCTCACCCAAACGATACTTACACACATTCAGGGATGGCAATTCAACCACCTCCAAGGGAAGCCCATTCAAGTGCTTGACCATCATTTTGGTGTAAAAATTTTACCTAATATTTAGTCTAAACCACGTGTGTTCTAACTTGAACCCATTCCCTCTTGTTCATAGAATCATAAAATCATAGAATCGTTAGGGATTGGAAGGGACATCGAAAGATCATCTAGTCCAATAACCCTGCAAGAGCAGGATCACCTAGACCAAGTCACAGAGGAACATATCCAGGCAGGTATTAAACATCTCTGGAGGAGATTCCACATATCCTCTGGGCAGCCTGTTCCAATGCTCTGTCATTCTCACTGTGAAGATGTTCCTTCTTATATTTATGTGGAACCTCATATCTTCCAGCTTACAACTGTTGCCTCTCGTCCTATCACCACATGACATCAAAAAGAGCCTGGCTCCATCCTCCTGAGGCCCACCTTTCACGTATTTATAGACATTAATGAGGTCACTACTCAGTCTCCTCAAAGCTAAACAGACCCAGCTCCGTCACCCTCTCCCCATAAAGAGAGGTGTTCCACTTCCTTCATCAAACCTTGTTACTCTATGCTGGACTCCCTCCAGTACCTATGTGTCCTTCTTGAACTGTGGGGCCCAGAACTGGATACAATACTCAAGATGTGGTCTCACTAGTGCATAGTACAGGAGCAGAAGAACCTCTCTCAATCTGCTAACCACTCCCCAGGATGCTGTTGGCCCGCTTGGCCACAAGAGCACATTGCTGTCTCATAGTCATCCTGCTGTCCACCAGGACCACCAGTTCCCTTTCTCCTACATTACTGTCTGACAGCTCAGTCCCCAGCCTATACTGGTACCTGGGATTGTTCTTGCCCAGGTGCAAGACTCTACAATTACCCTTGTTATACTTAATTAAACTGTTATACTTCATTGCATTTCTCTCTGCCCAGCTCTCCAGCCTGTCCAGTGCTTGCTGAATGGCAGCACAGTCTGCAGGGGTATTAGTGACACCACCCAGCTTTGTGTCATCAGCAAACTTGCTGACAGTGCATGCCAATCCCTCATCCAAGTCATTCATTAATAGATTGAATGTCCCAGCACTGACTCCTATGGCCTACACAAAAAGGAACCGCATTGGCTGGGAATTGAACCTGGGCCTCCTGCATGGCAGGTGAGAATTCTACCACTGAACCACCAATGCACTCTGTAACTAATTGCCTGTGAGACCTGCACCAATGTCTCCATAACATCCTTTCAGGTAGTTGTAGAGAGTGATGAGGTCTCCTTTCTTCAAACTAAAGAGCCCCAGCTCTCTCAGTCTTTCCTCGTAAGATTTATTCTCCAGGCCCTTCACCAGCTTAGTTGCCCTCCTCTGCACTTGCTCCAGCATGTCCACATCTCTCTTCTACTGAGCTGCCCAAAACCGGACACAATACTCAAAATGTTGCCGCACCAGTGTGAAATACAGGGGGGACGATAACCTCCCTACTCCTGCTGGCCACACTATTTCTAAAACAAGGCAGGATGCCGTTGGCCTTCTTGGACACCTGGGCACACTGCTGGCTCATATTCATCTTCCTGTCAATTAGAACCCCCAGGTTCCTCTCTGCCAGACTGCTCTCCAGCCACACCTCCCCAAGCCTGTATCGTTGCATTGGGCTGTTGTGGCCCAAGTGCAGGACCTGGCACTTGACCTTAATGAAGCTCATGCCATTAGCCTTGGCCCTCTGCTCCAATCTATCCAAGTTTCTTTGAAGAGCTTCCCTACTCTCTTGCAGATGAACACTCCCACCTAACTTGGTGTCATCTACAAACTTACTAATGATACACTCTGTGTCCTTACCAAGATCATGAATAAAAACATTACAGAGATGGTCTCAACACCGAGCCCTGAGCACACCATTTGTGACAAGCTTTTTAGCAGCGTGAACTGATTCAAACTGAAGGAAGGGAGACTTAGAGTAGAAATAAGATTTTTTTTACAATAAGGCTGGTGAAACACTGGCCCAGGTTACCCAGAAACATGGTAGATGCCCCATGTCTGGAACCACTAAAGGTCAGGTTGGATGGGGCTCTGATCAACCTGATCTAGCAAAAGTCGGGGAGGAGGGAGATTGGACTGAGTAATTTTAAAGGTCCCAACACAAATGAAGCAATTCTGTGGACCCCATTTCAGCACACAAGGAAAACAGAATGCTTGAATTATTTTCAAAAGCAAAAATCAATAGAAATATTTCTGTGTAACTGCTGCAAAATCCCACAGTGAGCAGTGTTATTAAGATTCCTTTCAAAAAACAAAATTATCAGTCACTTTTTTTCCCCCCTCTAGGGCCCCCGTCATTCAGAAGTGTAGCATATGAAGTATAATCTAACCATTAGGGAGATTTAATATAAATCAAAAATAAAACAGAAAACTGTAAGCCCAGACCTATATATGCTAAACAGGATTGGCATTAAAAATGTTTTTAACGAGGAAATCTTATAATATGCATTAGTTAGCACAAGGACAAGCATTAGTTCTAACCTTAATCACTTCCAAACAGCAGCGATAGGCTTCAGCTTTTATACTGACTGAAGGGTGAGATATGAAACGGAGAAGCACCTTCTGCGCCTCAGCCTGGAGCACTGAGTTAGACTCAGCAGACAGCCAGCTGAAAAGGACAAATAATTAATTTCAGTATTCTTTCTTTTACAATACCAATGTTTTACTGTTAAATTTCAGCAATCTCTGAACAAATACTTCCTGAAACAGTATACATCCTGAAAACGGACTGAACACACTAAAGTGCAGAGATGACACTACCTTCCAAAGTGATAGCATCCACCTTCACATATGTAGTTATTTTTTATGCATGTAGATAATCAAGGACCTCTCTTCAAAATCAGGAGTCTGAGTTTTTGTCTGCAAACTGTCTACTGAGCTTCAATAGGCTCTTTAGATCACAGTATATTATAAAAACAAAATTCTATGTTTTCAGAGTTTTTGCTTTGTAGAGTTAAAATTTCATCTCACTATCACAGTTTGATGTGAGTTTAAAAAAGTTTATTTCTTTTTTGCAACATTATTCAAACAATTAATTCTAAAAGCATTAGAATTCTGAGAAGTATTTTGACATTTCATAATTTTAAAACTTATGAGAGAGCTCTTATACATAGTTTCCTTTGAAAAATCCCTCAAGTCCAGTTCTGAATTGGTATAAAATTAAGGTTTTGTATTTCAAATTAAGTATTCAATACATAGTTTATTCATACACCACAAGGTAACTTAAATTCTCTAACTAGAGACATGGAAAATCTAAAAAGCAATAACAACATGATGTTTAATATTGAAATATACAGCATCTAGTAAAAATAAGAAGTCCTTTAGGGTTTCTGAAAGCAAAACAAAAACTAAGTTACATTAACACACTATGAACAAAGGAATTTTGAGAAGTCTGAAAGACAAGTCAAAGTGTTTTAAAGTTGTTTCTCTGTAAATAGCACAATAACTTTAAAAACAAAATCATTAAAGCTTATAATTAGAAAAAACCAAAACACTGGACTTTTTAGATTTGAAATTTAATTTTCAAGAAGTTCACTATAGAATGACACATACTATTTAGAAGAAACCTTTTCATGGCTAAAGGAAAACCACTGTTCAAAGACAGGAAATAAAGAAGTTAAGCTTCTACTTGTGTGCTAGCTTAGGAAAATAGATTCTGTGTTTTTCCTTTCCTCTTTTCTCAAAACCATGTGTGTTACATTTTAAACTCTAAAGTCAGAAAGAAACCCCTCACCCCCAGGGCCATCAGGGAAGATGAGTAATTAAGAGCTATCAGCTAGGTTATTGTTTCCTTAATGTGGGCTTTCCGGGAAGTCAAAAGGCCTCCTCTGGGATGCGGGAGACATGAGCCCCCCGGGCTAAAACCTAAGATTCGGATGGGGCGACTTCAGAAGGGGGTTTGTGCTCGTTTTAGAGAGGGGTGCTAGGGGCATTTCCCAGGTGCCCTGCATGCCAATAAAAGATGGCTCTGATGGGGGGTGGTGAGCCTGTTCCTTTTTGTCTTCTGCCTTTGTCTCTGGAAGACCCCAGGGGAGCCCCCGTCCCCACCCCCGGAAGCTGGGGGGGTGTGTGGAGGGGTTCCAATGCGATGCCAATGCAGCGTTCCCCCAGCCCAGCCACACCCAGCCCCGAAGCCCCCTCAGCTGGCACCAGGCAGGAACACTGCACTGATGGCAGTGAGGGTGTAGGATGGTGACAGCATCCCGCACCTCACTGCCGTGATATATGTTTTATCGATGATTCGTGTCATTATGGGACAGTAAAGATTGTGAAACAGACGCGGTGGGGGGGTGATTAACTAATTTGTGGTCAGAGCATCCTTTTACAGATTCGGGAGCAGACAAGCACCCCTTCGCCAGTTACAACCGGTCTTGCTGTTATCTACACAGTGGTATGTGGGAGATAACAGAAGCACATTCCACAGGAGCGTCTGCCTTCTCCGACTACCCTGCCATGGAAGCGAAACTTAGAAGAGAGTGTGTATCACACCTATTTCCCAAAATGAACGTTTTTCCCCGAAATTATTAGCTTAAGCCAACCTTTTTTTAAGAAGTAGTATTGAATATGTATTGGAGTAGGAGATAAAACATAGAAGTTTGGGACACTCTGCACACATGGAGCTGTGTGTTTCCCCCATGCACCTGGCGCTGTATAATTGCTTATCTTTTGCACCCAATTAAATTCCGTATTGTTAAAAATTATTTGATTGTGATTCATTTATCACACTGCCATCATGCCGAACTGGGCTGTGCTGAGGCATGTCCTGCGGTGCCATGCCAACGAAAGCCCCTCCTCCACCAACACCGTGGGGAAACCACCAAAGCCGATTCCTCCCTGCATCGAGCAAAATAAGCCTGGAGATGTCAGACAGTGAGGTAACTTTAAAGAGGGAGACCAAAGCCCAGAGGAGGAGGAAGGTCCCTGCTGGATGCAGCCATTGTGTGCACACCACACGGCCAGGGATGCGGCCATTACCACCGTGACTGTTCATACAGCAGGAGGAGAAACTTTTTGTCACTTTGCCACTGAAAAAATAGGGAATGTTTTCAGTAAGCAGGAGAATTGAGCTATAAAGCCTTGTAACTCTTAAATCTTTGGCAGATTGCTTGGGAAAAATGGGAGAACTGCGATAGCGAGGCGTGGACCTTCCCCTTGTGCTGTTAAGTGTGTGTGTTCAGGCATGTCCCCAGCTCCAGGGACCCCAGCAGGAAGGCAAGAACTGCTTACATAACCTGGTTGGCTCTGTTGGTAGAGCATGGGACTCTGAATTCCTGGGGTCATGCGGTTGAGCCCCATATAGGACATCTTGAGACAGTACTGTAGGCTTACCCTGCTCCAGCAGGGGGGGTTGGACTCAGATGATCTTTCAAGGTCCTTTCCAACCTGTAACATTCTGTAATTCTGAATTCTTTGCCCATTGTTCTCAGAAATGTATGTAGTAGCATTATGACAGAGGTTTCCAGTTTGTGTGTTTTAACTTGCTTGGGCTCTTCTTCCTGATTTAATAAATCCCTTTTGTTTCCCTAAGCTGCTCCATTGCCTGGTAAATTCTATCTGACACCACACCTCAAGGCCTAGCTACCTTTCTTTCTGCTCCTGTTTGGTTTGAACCCATGACAACTTGAGAAACTTGATCTATTTTAAAAAGACTATTGTCTCAAGTAAGAGTTTTTAAATCATAACATACTCACATATCTGAGCATATGTGAATGTATTCCTGAAGCAAGGGAAAGTGTTGATGGTAGGGTAGGCTACTCAAGGCCTGATCTGCCAGTTCTACTAACTCTGAAATATTCTTGTCCCCCTGAGAAGAAAATAAAGAGGAAAAGAAATCAGAATTAGTAATGTACAGTATTAAAACTATATACTATTATTGCATAACCTTTCCAAACTTATCACCATTTAATATATCTAAGTAGGCTTTTTCAGGGAAAAGTTTATAATTAACCCGGTTAACAAAGTTGATAGTCTTCAAACAATTATATTGTAGAACCTACACCTGGGAGCTGAAAACTCTGTAGCTGATTAATCCAAATAACCTTCTATTAAACTCAATAGACATAATGTATGTCTAAAATTTCACAGCATGAAGTCTATTACTCTATTCAAAATACTTTCTAAAATACCCAAGAATAAATTAATTCTTAAATACCTTATGCTTTTAATAAAATTATTTCTTTAAATAGATATGCATTTTATACGAGGAGAGTATAATGAAAGATATAAGTATTAAACTTTTAACAATTCTCTACTAATGTTAAAGAGAAAATTTTTAGAGACTTCTGGTTGTTTTTTAAATGTAAGTACATATTTCTTCATACTTCTAGTTACCAAACACATTAAACATCAGCCATTTAAAATGAATGAAGCTAACTTAATCATAAACAGAACTTTATGAGCAAAGTATGGGTTCTATTAACTTCAGAATTGCCGTACTTTATTCACTTATTGTAGTATTTTGCAAAAATTACTTGGTCTTTGGGTAATAGAGAAGATATTTTAGTACCATGCTAGTATCTCTGATCTAATAAAGGAAAGGATATGAGTTGTCTCCATAACAGAGTGAAACACATAAACATTACACAGACTAGAATTCATTGCATGTTAGAGCTATGATTGCCAAATACCAGGGAATTAAAATTTTCTGAACTACTTAAACATTGGACAACACAAATACAGAGACATTCACAAACTATATATTTAAACAGAGCAACTGCTGCTTTCTTACTTCTTTGCCCATAAAAGTTTTTCTGACCACTTCCAATAACCAAGTGTTTATTTCTTTGTTTTTACTTAGGATAAATTTTTTTACAAACATAATGAATAGTACTAGTGAAAACAAATATAAATCAACTACATCTTGTATGGCACAGAATGCTTAGAGATTTTCTTCAGCTACGCTTTTTTATTGCAAAGAAAGGGAAGTGGAGGAAAGAACTTTGACTATAGGAATTATTTTACATAATAAAATTCCGCACCTTCTTATGAACTTCAGCCAAAAAGGTACAAGTGCATTCAAATGAATCCACAGCTTCTGAGACTTTTTTATAAATACTGTAACTTTCAGTACTCATCTGTTCCAGATATGCTGCAATGGATTCATGAACACTTGGGTATTCCAAGGAGAAGCACACATCCAAAGAGAGAAGAGATAAGGCATTCAGCAAACTTTTCTGTGAAACTTTACTTGCCTTTGAAAAAGAAAACAACTGTGAGAATAACAGCATGAAAACACAATGAAACCCACAACAGCAACGGCAGTCATTCACCAAAGCATAATCACTATTCCTGGTACTTAAAATTACAGAAATAAACACACACCAAATCAGTTCTTCATGAAAACATTTTATTTTTTTAATTGAGATTTCATTCAGTGTTTGTCCTAGTGTCAGACCTAAAACCTGCCACAAGATTTGTGCATGATCCTGCTCAGGACTAACAACCACACGCACCACTGGCCAGGATCCCTTTACTGTCTAACCACTAGATGGCAGAGAATACACAGACCACGATTATTTCTGTACTTAATAAAAAGCTGTCTGCAATTAATCATACTAATATCACATATTAATAACTTTCAGTTGTTGGTCAGTTTGTTTTGTATTGTAAGTGCTCAGTATTACTTCAACTAAAATTCTGACCTCAAATTCAGCAACATTTTCCCAACCACTGCCATACACAGAAATTTTGTATTGTATACATAATAATATCAAGATAAAACGTCATGAGATTAGTATGTCTATACTCATTTGCAAGTGTACATATAAGCAAGAATGTACTGATATTAATGATAATAAAATTTCATGTTTGTGACATAAGGCCTGTAACCAAAAGTCAATCTACTGCTCAGACTGAAGAAAATCTAAAAAAGACCTACGCTGCAATAAAACTGATCAACCAAAAATGTAAACCCTTACAGGTTTAAACATCATCTAACACTTTCTGTCCCATAAAAACTGCAAAACATCAGACCCCTTCACCTGACATCATCAGATGCAACTCAAGAGCTTCAGAACACTGAAGTAAAGAATAATTCAAATCACTGCAGTGTATAAAACATAATTGGTTACTATGTTCCACCAGGTTAAGAGTGATGATTTTAAACATTATGTAGTTATATTTTCACTTAGTCTTACTTGCACATATACTATGAAGAAGCAGGGGGTAGCACTGCTTTGCAAACCATGCATCATATCAGACCAAAAACTCTATAGGAGGAAAACAAACATTGAATTTCAAAAATCCATTTATAAAAACCTGGCTTTAAAATGTTTCTTGAAGACTTGAAATCTGCAGAAGATTTTGCAGAATGGGCTGATAACAATGGATATGTCTTTCTGTGATCATACATCTGTCACGGTAAATAAGATTAATGTCTCTGTGCAGAGGCTATTTTCCCAGTATTAATCACTAAGTATCACTTCCTGCCCTCTTAAAATGCAAAAATTCCAACAACGATCACTTCAAATTAGCATGGCCTACCTTTTCCACTGGGAGAAGTATCTGCAGCAATCTAACAGTGAAAAGAGAAATACTAATAAATGCCATTCTGTGATGCACCAACATCACATCAGGCTGCTCTGCACTTATATTGGTTTTGTGATACAATATAGTTTCTCCAAGCAAACCAAATACCAGAAGCAATTTGTTTTTCTGAAAAGAAAAATCAGAAATAAAGTCATTAAAAATAATTGAAACATAACTGTATCATTACGGTATTTATACAGCGCCTTCACTTGTAGATCTGAATAATCTAGCCAGTAATTACTTTTTTTTTTTCAGCAGCACCTTGCTTAACACTTTGAATCTCTCCTGGGCTGCCTCTTCCTTTATTTCTCAGTCAAGCAATAGCATTAAGAGTAGCTGAAATCTGATCTACAGACCTTGTGTAAGAACGGTATACCATGTATCTTACAAGTCCAGTCTTGATACTGTAAACATTTATCTCCCTAATTTTAGTTGTCATTTACATCAAATTGGTCTCCAACATCTATAGTTAGTATTTTGCCCTCAGATCTGCATCTCAGTGGCTCTTTAACAGTATTTCACTACAGAATATATTTATTACTTATTTTCTTGAGGTGAAACTTCAAGTATCGTCTCATGAAGCAACTTTTTTTTTTTTAAAATAACACGCCAGTGATATAAGTAGTAATAAAGTATTTAAGATTTTCAGAACTGTACCTCAGCAGATTAAATACCCATAGGAACCACTGCAGAAAATGTCAGACTTATGAAAGCAGACATTTTAAAACATCAGGCTGATCAAAGCCTAAAGGATCTCACCAATTCCAAAGCAAAAAAGCTGTCATCTTCCCAAACATTTTCAGAAATAGCATCACTAATAAGGTACATGTCTTCAACCAGCAATTCAAGAACTTCCATCGTCACTCTCCTGCTGCCTAGGAATATAAGTAAGAGGACAATTCAATACCAAACAAAACATTAAGATATTCAGAACACACAATTTTGAACAACATTACTCCAACTTTGAATCATTTTATTCCAAATAAAATGCCACAATTTCATAATTTTCCTATTTTTTTCATAGTTTCTTATTACTAAACTAATCCTAACAGCCCTCAACAATCAAGTCATGGAAATGCAGAAGACATAATATTCTTAAATGCTACACATAAATGTTATTACAGCTGTAAATCTGATTAGTGGACTTCTTTGAAGTTCTTTGAGTCACTGACTTTCCTCAAGTCTGTGGATTCATTCCAGCAGTTTCATATCATCACAGTGAGGACTCTAGACCTGGATGCAGTACGCTAGGTGGGGACTGATGAGAAAAGACTAGAGCAGGTGGATCACCTCCCCTAACCTGCTCGTCACACTTCTATCAGTACAGTCCAGAAACATGTTCTGAGCTTAAGCATTTACATCTGACATTTATTCCAAACATAAACCTCTCCCTGAGGCTCCCAGACAATGAGACAATAGAGGAGTAGCAGTCAACAGCTAGAACGTGTCATGAAGAACAAGCAGAATATCTGGAGCCAGACCAAGTATTTCAACTTCACACAACAGAGGATGCCAAAACTGTCTGGCATCCTGGGGAACCATATGGTGACAGTTTCCCTTAAGCACTCAATTTAGTGCAACTGTTGGCTTAGTTACTTGTTGATAGTATGTTTATACTTAAGAACATGATGCATTTCACACACCACCATTGAAAATCCAATTTATTTTTTAACTACCATAAAAAGTTTGCATTCTTCAAAATCCGTTAAAAACACAAAAGCAAGCCCTACTGCTTGTTATGATTTAACATTAATTTCTATCTTCTGTAGATTTTTACATGCTATAGAAGCTTTGTTGACATATTTGAGGAAAAAACATACATGCACGTGTGCGTGACTACATGTGTAATGACAATGACCACAACTCACACAACCTGCAGCTTATATGCTCTGCTCTGAGTGAGCATATGGCAGAGAATAGCACAGGGCTGTTTTGAAAGCAGTTCCCTATCTCATAGAAGCGTTGCTTTACATTTATTTTAGGCAAAATGTTGGCAATTTGAAGAGTATATGCCTGAAAACCCTGAAACACACTTTCTCATAATTATGTGGTAAAATCTTAATCAGATTTCTGGACTTAAAACATTTGAAAGGTGACTTCAGGTTAGTAACTAAATGAAACATCTGCAACAGTGCTTTGTTGTAGCTGTCATAAGCAAGACATGACAAGCTCATTCAACCATACTCTTCACAGAATCATAGAACCTTTTTGGTTGGAAAAGGTTGTCAAGATCATTGAGCCCAACCACTAAACCGTGTCCCTAACCTCCAGATCAACACGACTTTTAAACACATCCAGAGATGGCAATTCAACCCACCTTGTACTTGAATATATCAGCAAAATACTAATTAGGCAATACTTGTAGAAATTACGCGGTCATCATTATTAAATACACAGCAAGACATAATCAATGACTGTAAAAAAAATGTCTTGTGGTTCAGATTTAAATACTTGTCTCTAAGACATGCAGTATTTGCCCAGGGAGGTGGTAGAGACACTTGGTGTGGAGACACCTCCCTGGAGGTATTCAAACAATGGGTAGACATGGTGTTTCAGTAGATGGTTTACTGTTTAGCGATTGTAGGCTTGATGGTTGGATATGATGATCTTGAAGATCCTTTCCCAACCTTATGATTCTATGATTCTATGATTATATGATTAACAGTGAACTTTAGACAAGTATGGAAACTTAAAACTGCTCACAAAAATAAAACAATGTAAAACCCACAACTCACAAAATTATCGATTTCTGCAATTACTTGGCTCACAAGACAAGTCAGCATAAAGGAAGAAAAATTTCAGTTAACATCACCACAAGAAACAGAAATTGAGATTAAGTGGATGTATATTATATTCTACAATAGAAGCAAGCAAATTTTACAGTCAGCTTACTGTTTTTCCTTTAACCAGTAATTTAAATGACCAGAGAAAAAAAGGAAAAACTACACTGTACCACGTATACCAAGTAGGGGGATACCAATGGTAGTAAAAGCGCTTGTTGATTTTACTGAAGAGAACAATTCAGAAAATACAACCGAAAGAGAAACAGTGTGTTGCGGTGTGTCATTGTCTCACAGTATCACAACGTGCCTTTAGATCACAGGATTTCAGATCAATGGGAATAGGACAAAAAAATTGAGTTTGCTGACAATCTCATTACAGAACAGCAGAAGAAAAAAGAAACAATCTAGTAGAGTTTAAAAAGTGTAAAAAAACTAAGGGCAAGAGAAACAAAGACAGGTCAACTACATTTAAAAATTAAGCTATTTTAGTTCTATGATAAGATGCACAGAAGGAATTTCAAAAGATGGACAAATCACAGTTTTAACTGTGGAGATCTGAAGTGACATGCATGAGAGAAGGAAAAGATAGAAAATATATTTTCTGAAGTTTTACATTATAAATGAGAAGATGCCCGAAGTCATAAATGTGGTTGTGAAGAATTAGTATTTAAATATCACTATTCTAAAAAGGGAAAACATTTATTCATTTTTGCTTGTTTTATTATAAAAAAATTGAAGATCAAATAATTTTCCTGTGGACACAGGTTAATGCTGCTGTCACTGTGAAATACACACGTAACTCAGTAATTTGAGACAGAACAAAAAGTCATAAAAAGTTATAAACAGTAACAAAACAAAAAAATGGAAGTTTCATAGGTATTTCACACAGTATTTATAGATTAAAGCCTCTACTCAGCTCAGGAAATGTTGATAGGTATAACAGAAACGCAACTTTCAGCATTCTAGTCATAGATATATTTCCATCTCCTGTATTTGAAAACCGTATCAGGTTTACCAATACTTCTTTTGATCAACATCGGTTTACAACTACATGCTATTTTAGACAAATAAGAAAGAAGACTCCTTCAAGAAGGCTTTGCAATTTAGAACCTACGTTAAAACACAACTCAATAGTTACAGTTTGCTATTGCATTTATAACAACAACAACAAAACGTTTCTCAGGATATTTCTTAAACAGGAGGATAAATCTGTGCCGAGAGAGATAAAACCACTGTTTGGTTAGTTCTCCATCTTCTTGAATGGCATTTTTCCACCACATATATACTTCTTCCTACCACTACTTCCTACTATCATTAAAAGCACCTGAAACTTCTGCAGCAATTCTCAAAATCAACCAAAATCTGGACAAAGTGTCCAGCTTTATGACCTGAACAAAATCCCTAGAAAATCACAGAATTATAGAATCATTAGGGATTGGAAGGGACCCTGAAAGATCATCTAGTCCAACCCCCCTGCCACAGCAGGATCACCCAGACTAAGTCATACAGTCAGTCTGGGTTAGAAGGAACCACAGGATCATCCAAATCCAACTCCCCTACCATGGGCAGGGACACTCCACCCTAGATCAGGCTGGCCAGAGACCCATTCAGCCTGGCCTTAAACACCTCCAGGGATGGGGCCCAAATCACCTCCCTGGGTAACCCATTCCAGGCTCTCACCACTCTCACAGTGAAGAACTTCCTCCTCACATCCACTCTAAATCTATCCATCTCCAGCTTTGCTCCATTCCCCCTAGTCCTAGCACTACCTGACATCCTAAATAGTCCCTCCCCAGCCTTTCTGTAGGCCCCCTTCAGATACTGGAAGGCCACAATAAGGTCACCTGGGAGCCTACTCTTCTCCAGACTGAACAGCCCCAACTTTCTCAGTCTGGCCTCATAGGAGAGGTGCCCCAACCCTCTGATCATCCTCGTGGCCCTCCTCTGCACATGCTCCAGCATGTCCACATCCTTCTTGTAATAAGGGCTCCAGAACTGGACACAGTACTCCAGGTGGGGTCTCACCAGAGTGGAGTAGAGGGGGAGAATCACCTCCCTTGACCTGCTGGCCACACTTCTCTTGATGCAGCCCAGGATCCAGTTTGCCTTCTGGGCCGCAAGTGCACACTGCTGGCTCATGTAGAGCTTTTCGTCCACAAGTACCCCCAAGTCCCTCTCCTCAGGGCTAAGAACTGTTACAACTATCTATACACATCAGTAATCATCTGCACCTTATTTGAGGTACTCATAATCAACTTCTTAAGAGGTTTGTATTGAAGATGGAAAGGTCACATAAGTTAAATACTTGACTTGAAACTTTCTCACCTGTTCGTAGAAGAGGTATTGCATTTTCCAAGACAGAAACACAGAACTGAGGAAGGCTAAGCTGCTTCATCTGTAATTCCAAAGTGTCCTCATTTTCAATGTCTGGTAAGGCAGTATGTCCTACATCAACCAGGGAATGCAACGAAACTCTGGAGTTTGCATTTGCTTGAGTACTGTTTCCACTTCAAACAACAAACAACATGAAACAAATAAAGAGTTAACTGTTGCAAAGAGAAAATCCATGTATATAGAAGTTAAAAACAACACCAATGTTTCATTTTGGTGTCCTCCTTCCATTCCAATCCTTCTCTGCCATCCCCCAGTGTTCCAGGACAAGAGATTCTGTTTGGTTGCTTTTTTAAATGCTAGACCTGGTCACATCAGAAGTAAATGTTTTGTCAGACAACTTCACATGCACTTAGAATTGTGTACTGGAAGAAATACCCATGATATTGCAAGATATAAACTAGTAGAAATGGAACATTATCTCTGGTGAACAAAGTCTTTTCTTAAAAAAAAGACGTAGAAAATCAAATTTCAACATGAACTATACTTACTACATTAAAATAATGGAGATACTCACAGAAGTCTTTAACAAGAAAATTTTGTCCTATGTTTGAGCCTGTAGGACTTCTTTGTCCACTGTACAACAGAAAACATTCCCCTGCCCAAGAAAGCTTTAAGTGCAACCCACTCCACATATTGCAAATAAAGTCATTCTTGTATATATATAATTATTTAAAATTATGAACTTGTTATGTAGTTCATAATTTTATTATCTTCCATCTGCTTTTAAAAATAATTCCATTGGCGGCATTATAATTAATAAAACACAGAACAAATGGGTTTTAATGCTTCTTTCTTATGTTAAGCAACACTTAGCAAGGTTGAATTGCTTTAAAAACCAGTATGATTTTTATAGCTGGGTTTTGATTTGTTGCTTTTTTTGGTATTAGAAACTGAAGAAACTGAATTTTGCTACATTATATTTTCTAAGTGCAAAAGTTGTCTAAAGAACAGCAATTAAGAACTTAAAAGCCAAGTGATTTTAAGAGGTCGACAGACAATCTCTTAAAGGTCTTCTTTAAGTAGATGGAAGACTATAAGTAAAACAGAAGAGTTCACCAGTAATATGTAGTGGTTCAAATTGCACTTACCAGAGGGTAAGGAAGAAGTATCAATTATATAAAACAATTCAGAAGAGGAAAAGTTAAGTTTCCAGAATTTGAAACAGACAGACAGACTGAGGAGTGTCAAGATTTAAGAATAAGGAAAAAGATGAGTTACATATAGAAAGGCAATAAACAGATAAATTATAATTAAACCAAAAATAAAAAAGATAGTTGCTTTGTACCAAAAGTAGCAGTGTCCGAGTAACACTACAGTCACTGTCCTTTACCATAATTTCTATTCAACATCACATTTCTCTTTATGGTGTTTTTGGGTATGTTTTTGTAAGACATGGGACTCGGTGTTAGTGAGCAGCTCTATGGAGGCACATGGGATGATGAAAGTAAAAGTGTACAGTCTTGCACAGCTCATAATTTGGTCTTATACTTTCAATAGTTTGTAGATGTCTCATCACTGCCTTAATTTGTGCTTAGTCTTCTGTGGATTTCTTTACTACACTGACAGCCAGGCCATCTCTATCCCTTGCATGACATGCATCAGCTACTATCAAAATGTTAACTGTTCAGTTACAGCATCAGACAAGTTTAATAAATAAAGCAGTTTAAATTTAATATAGTACAACTAATGAGTAAAAATTACTTTTAACACGAGTAAAACTACCTTTCAATATAATGACTCTCAACATACGCTTATGGTTAACTACGTGAGCTATTCTCATCTGTAATATCACAGCATATTTGAACACCTATGAGTTACTCAATCACAAAGCCCACATACCAAAGACAGCCAAAAGAACTACCAAGGTGCACATGGTGAGGATTCAGAGATACTTGAACAGCATTTTTAGTCTGTTGTGTCAAAACAAGCAACAAAACCATAAACAACCAAAACCTGAACATTTTAAGGGACAGTTCTTGGTGGAGTCAAATTTTTAGATGCTACACAACTGAAGTTTGTTTTGAGATTTAACAAGTTTGAAGAGTTTTACGGAAATCTTTATACAACACAGCATTTCTGACAATACTGCACACCATGACCTATGGGATGGCCATTCAAATCAAAGAATCTTATGGGTTCATTTGCTGATGAAAAAAAAACCCAAATCGATGACTTTACAGGAATAGTCTGAATAAATGGTTTTCTATGCCTTACAAATACATGCACAAGTCATAACAATTGATACCAAAAGAATGTGTTAAAACAATGAGCAGAGTATAGTCTGGCAGGAAAACAGTCTGAAGGTCTGAAGTATCCTGAACAAAGGATTGCTTTAATTCATAAACATAGTTTGAATTTTCACAGATTAACAAAACTCTCAAATCAGCTAACACACTGAAAAAGAGTTGATGATGCAATCCTGTATTAAGAATTTTTAAGTCAAGTGTTAGTTATTTTCTATTCTATTCACCTGGAAGATGCCGCATCCCAATCTTGACCATCTCCTCGAGGACGCTGAACTGTCCGTCCAATCACAGATGGCCGAGGGCTACTACTTCCAGGCGACAGATTCTGAGAAAGAGGAGGACCTCTTGCTTCTTGACAGTAAGACACAGATGAATTCTGGGAAACCGTGCCTTCACGTAACACAAATCAGATATTCCCATTAGTGGAATCCATTAGTCTGAAAGACACTACATGATGAACAGTAAAAGGAACTAAGCTAGGATATGAAAACACTAAGTACATATTGGCAAAGAAGGAGAACCAATCCTTGGCAAGTAGAAGAGTTTGGTGACTTGATTCCAAGGCAAAACCACTAAAACGTGCAGTTGAATCATAAATCTTGAGGTTTAAAAACACAAAACAATGTTGGATTAAGGCTCTTGGATTTGTTGATGTTGTCATTGAATTAGCAAAGAAACAGTCTATTCCAGGTCCCTTCCAATCCTTAATGATCCTATGAGTCTATATCACAAATACAATGACAATCTTATTAAGAGAACCAGAATACCGAGTTACAGAAACAAAGTTGATTAACGTCAGCTGACAAAACCAAAACAGGGAGTTTGTTTTAACTCATCTATACTATTAAATCTACAAAATCTAAGCGTTAAGAACACTGTAAAACAGCTGTAATGACCACAAAATCCATTACGATTTAACTATTTTGAACCATCAGAGTGAAAAAAAGAAAAATAACACAGCTCCTGAAATTAACAACTAAATTGTTTAGAACCAATAACTTGAAAACTTCGGAAACTAGGCCTGCTTTCATTGTAAAGTTTTCACTTAGTTTTAGTTTAAAATCCTTCTCTTGTTGACATCCAAACAGCTGCATACCAGGAACATTTGATGAATGAAGAACCAGACAACTGTAAAAATGAATAAGTAATTTTAAATAACGTGAGTAGTCCAAAAAGATTTACTAAAATGAATACCACTAAACACCACCATTTGGTAGCTTCACAAGACTGTATTTTCTACAGAGTTTCATCTTGGCTTTCTCTTTTAAGTTAATCACTTTAAACAATTTTACTTGTACTAAAAATGCAATAGTATTTCAAACATTTAAAAGTACCTACTTTGCTCCATAGAAGAAAAACTAGGATCTCTGTGAAAGTTAAGTCTGTTTCTCAAGAAGTTGCATAACTGCTGTAGGCAAGACACAGCCTGCAAAGCTAACTGATGCCTTCCATCCCCTCCAAAGGCCAGGTTCAGCAGAGACAAAAGGCTCTGCAAAGACAAAACAATCAACACTGGTAGCTGAACTTTGAGGCATCCTCGTGGCTTTAGTGCCAGCAAGTCTTGCACTAAAGAGTTCACAATAAAGAATAAAGAGACCAAACAAGTGTTTTTGTACTGAATGCACGACTATCAGTCCTAAGAAAAAAGAAGAATTCCACATGATATTTCCAACAAACTCACTAATTTCATTACGGAAGCCTATTTACAAAGTGTAAATATGACAGTGACACAATTTTATCTTATCCAGAAGCAACAAAGTTTTATTTCACAATATGGTTTAATACTGATTAGCAATATACGTCATTAACAACAAATAATTTTCAAAACACAATATACAGCTAATGCCCCGTTTTCCATGCACCTCGAGCTCACGTGAAGAAACTTCTGTTTAGTTATTTTGTTTAGAAACAAATGGTACCATTTGCATCATTTGTTACTTGGCACAACTTACAACACAGCACAATATAAAACTTAAACTTCGTGTGAATTCTTGCCTGGACAATCTTTGGCCTTTGAAGGAAGATCTCAGCAGGAAAATCTTGCATAATCACATCCTGGAGAAGCTCACACGTATTCCAAATTAAACTTGGGTTTCTGCTTTGCAAAGAACTGAAAATGCAGTTCACATTTAAATATGTATTAAAACAACAACAAAGAAAACCCAAACCAGTAATCACTAGCTTGAAAAAGTCTTTACAAGAAAGTTATAATCACAGTCCTGAAGGATTCAAAAGAAAAAGCTGTAATTCTACCATTTCAAAACTTATTTGTTAGCTGTGCTAATTCTTTATATAATAAAGAGCAAACTTCATCTCAGCTGTTAACCAGCCACATGTAAAATTAAGATCCCTGAGGAGAAACAACTTTCTTGATTCTGAATTTTAAATTAAGAAATTGGAAATTCGCTGTGAAGCTACTGATTATCTCAGTGGCATACAGCAAGTGACCTAACTCTTAACAATAACAAAGTTCCTTTCATTACTGAAGTTCATATATCACTTCAAAAAACTTTTAGGAATTTACATAAAGAAAGAAATTTATTAGACGTTCTCTAAAATCTGTATTAGTAAATAACAAAAACCTGTCGGATATTCTGCTTCATTGTTTTCTATTTTTATTAATTGAGAAACCACTAATTCTGAAAACACCGTAAAAAGAAAAGAAATCAATAACCACCCTGTTTTAAGAATGTGTTCTCTTTCTAGACTAAGACTAAAGGTACTACAGTACTAAAGAGGGTTTCCAGTTTCACAGATCTTTAAAAAGGAAAAGCAAGACAAACAACAAAAAGCCCAAACTCCTCCCACAAAAAAAACTTATTACAAGACATCTAACATTTACAGTAGACTGGTTAAACAGTCCAGTCCATGACACTGCATTGGTTGTTCTGTTTCAACTCACAAGGAATCCCACCTACAAACTACAGAACTTTTCACACATTCACAGAACGTTAGGGATTGGAAGGGAGTTCAGAAGATCATCTAGTCCAATCCCCCCAATCACAGCAGGGGGCAAGACGCACAGGAACATATCCAGAAAAGTTTCAAACATCTCCAGAGAAGGAGACTCCACAACCTCATGGGCAGCCCCTTCCAGTGGTCTATCACCCTCACCATGAAGAAGTTCCTTCTGATATTTATGTGGAACCTCCTCTGTTCCAGCTCACATCCACTGCCCCTTGTCCTGTCATTGGATGACACTGAGAAGAGCCTGGCTCCATCCTCCTGACATCCACCCCTCACATAAATATATATTAATAGACATTAATGAGGTCACTCCTCAGTCTCCTCTTCTCAGCCTTTCCTCATAAGGAAAGTGTTCTACTCCCTTCATCAATTTTGTGGCTCCGCGCTGGACTCTCTCCAGCAGTTCTGTGTCCTTTTTGAACTGAGGTGCCCAGAACTGGACATAGTATTCCAGATGTGGTCTCACCAGGGCACATCTTGATCTGCTAACCACCCCTCTTCTGATCCACCCCAAGATGCCATGTGCCTTCTTGGCCACAAGGGAATACTGCTGGCTCATGGTCATCCTGCTGGCCACCAGGACCCCCAGGTCTCTTGCTCCTACACTACTCTCCAACAGCTCAGTCCCCAACTTATACTGGTACCTGGGGTTGTTCTTGCCCAGATGCAAGACTCTACACTTGCCCTTGTTATACTTCATTAAATTTCTCCCTGCCCAGCCCTCCAGCCGGTCCAGGTCCCGCTGAATGGCAACACAGTCTGTTGGGTGTCGGCCACTCCTCTCAGCTTTGTGTCATCAGCAAACTTGCTGACAGTGCACCCAAATCCCTCATCCAAGTCACTAATGTATAGATTGAATCGGACTGGTCCCAGTACCAATCCTTGGGGGACTCCACTAGATACTGGCCTCCAACTAGAGTCTGTCCCATTGACCACTACTCTCCAGCTTCTGCCCTGCAGCCAGTTCACGATCCACACAATCTACCTCACTACTTGATCGTCCAGACCACACTGCCTCTGTTTGGCTGCAAGGATGCTATGTGAGACTGTGTCAAATGCCTTACTGAAGTCAAGACAGACACATCCACTGTTCTGCCATCATCTATCCACCTGGATATGCCCTCATAAAAGGCTATCTGGTTGGTCAAGTATGACTTCTCTTTGCTGAAGCTATGCTGACTGCCCCTAACCTCAGAATCACAGAACATTAGTTACCTTTTCCAGCCACGGCAGACAGATGCACCAGGAAAGACTGACACCAGATCTGGCAACTGAAAAGCGAACTCTGTTGCAGGGAGAAGACTCAGTCCTCCTCCATCTCAGTCTCAACTACTGTCAAGTTATCTGGTCATTTCACACAGCTCCTGCTCTGACAGGGACCTGCACAGAGGGATCTTGCGGGTAACTGACTGTTACCTGCTTGAACATGACGTCTACCAACTGCTGGGACACACGGGGATCACTGACATGCTGGGAGGCGAGAACACTGCAATTTTCATTCTACTTTTCCTTTAAAGCTTCCTTTAAGCACATTCACCTGCCTTGTCTTGAAACACCTCTTTGAAGAAGCTTGCCTTCCACTGCAACTGTTTCAATCCTATCTGCAATTTCCACAACTAAGGCCCAACTACAAAGGCAAAATTCCAGGGCTTCCTGGCACCGTGGCACATCTCCCTCAACAGCAAAAAATACCTCTGACAAACACAGCTTGGAGGGAAAGAGCCTTAGCAAGGGGCCTTTTTGCCCGTGCTCTAAAAACCCTTCCAAACTCATTTCACTAGTACTTGTGGTTCCACACAGTGCCTGGCTCAACAGACTGAAGCGGCGTCACATTCACAAGGCCATTCCTAGAGTGCACCAGGATGATACCTTCCTCCTCCACGTGCTAGCTGGCCTATAAGGAGAGCACCTATGCTGCTAAAGCACTGCAAAACATTGCCCAGGGAGGTTGGTGTTGCAAGTAGTTGATCTCCAAGGGCCCCTCCCAACTGAACCATTCCCTACAAAAGAAGCAACAAATAACAATATCTACTGGAGAGGGTCCAGCGGAGGGCTACGAGGATGATTAGGGGACAGGAGGGCATGGCTTATGAAGAGAGGCTGAGGGACTTGGGGCTTTTTAGTCTGGAGAAGAGAAGACTTAGGGGAGATTTGATAAATGTTTATAAGTACCTGAAGGCTGGCCAGGAGGGGGGGGACAGGCTCTTTTCACTTGCTCCCTGTGATAGGACAAGGAGCAATGGGTGTAAGTTGCAGCAGAGGAGGTTCCGCCTCAACACAAGGGGGAACTTCTTTACTGTGAGGGTCACAGAGCACTGGAACAGACTCCCCAGGGAGGTCGTGGAGTCTCCTTCTCTGGGGACTTTCAAGGCCCGCCTGGATGCGTTCCTCTGTGATCTGTGTTAGATAGTTTTGTCCTGCTGCGGCAGGGGGGTTGGACTCGATGATCTCTTTGGGTCCCTTCCAACCCCTAACATCCTATGATCCTATGATCCTATGAACAAGCAGGGGTTTGACCTGCACAGGCTGCTGGGCCACCACATCTTGAGCTCAAGATGTGCCAAGGGAGGGTTACACTGGCTATCAGGAAAAATGCCTTCACTGAAGGGTCATCAAGCACCAGGCCAGGCTGCCCAGGGAAGTGCTGGAGTCAGCAGTTAAGGGAAGTATTGAAAAAATGAGAGACAGGATTTACAGGGGATCTGGCAGTGCATGGTCAAAGGAAGGACTCCGTGATCTTAGAGGTCTCCTCCAATCAAAATGATTCTGTGCTTGTGGGATTCTGCCACATCAAGGAATGTGGAAGCCCCCCACATTCCATCTCCTAGGAAACACAGCAGGCCACTCCTGCAGACATTGATCATGACACTGCCAGCGCTGCGTGGCTCCTGGGCTCCTACGGCCATCTGCCTTCCCCAATCCTTTCACCACAGCAGGTAAGAACTAAGCCTGATTCCAACAAGCCAGGCATGGCTTGGAAGAAATTCACACACCTCCTTCCCTTAGGCCTCTTCCTCACACAGTTCACAGAACATTAGGGACTGGAAGGGACCTCAAAAGATCATCTACCCCAATCCCATGCCACAGCAGGATCCCCTAGATCCAGTCACACGGGAACATATCCAGGTGTGTAAGTTCAGATTTGGTTTCTTTTACTAATGATCCTCATATCCTTGCTGTGTCTAGAGACAGCACCAAGGAAAAATTGTTCCAACACCTTTCCTGTGATTGAGGTGAGGATGCCATGACTTAGCAAAGATGATGGAGAATGGCCTAGCAATGACTTCCACCGCATCCCTTAGCACACATGGGTGCATCCCATCAGGACCCATGGATTTATGCACATCCAGTATCCAGTTTGCTCAACTTATCCCTAACCCAGTCCTCAGCAACTAGGGAAAACTCCTCTCTTGTCTCAACTTCCACTGGGGCCTCAGCGGTCTGGGGTTTGGTATCAGGACAGCCCCCCGAAGTACAGACAGAGACATAGAAGGTGTTCAGTATCTCTGCTTTCTCTGTCTCCTTTGTCTTCAGGGTACCCCCCCCCATTCAGCAGGGGGCCTACATTGCCTCTAGCTTTAGTTTTACCTGAAATTTATTTGAAAAAGCCCTTTTTGTTGCTCTTGACCTCTCTTCAACAGAATCACAGAAGATTACAGGTTGGAAGGGACCTTGAAAGATCATCTAAGTCCAACCCCCTCTGCTGGAGCAGGGTAAGCCTACATACTGTCTCAAAATGTCCTACATGGGGCTTGAACCCATGACCCCAGGAATTCAGAGCCCCATGCCCTACCTACTGAGCCCTTGGCTTTTCTAGTTGCATCCCTACATTCTCTCACCAGAGCCTTATAATCGCCCCAAGTGGCCATCCCCTCCTTCCATGACCTATAGGATTTCTTTTTCCTCTTCAGTTTGCCCAGCAACTCCCTGTTTAATCACGCAGGTCTTGTAGCTCCCTTTCTTGTCTTCTTTCCTGTTGGGATGTTCTTGTGCTGTGCTTCAAAAAAGTGGTCTTTGAATGTTAACCAGCTCTTTTGGGCCCCTCTACCTGCCAGTACCCTGTCCAATGGGATTTCCCCTTGCAATTGCTTGAAAAGACCAAAGTTGGCCCTCCTGAAGTCCAGGGTTGTGATTCTGCTAGCTATTCTGTTCTTGCCACATGAAATCTTGAACTCCACCATCTCATGGTTACTGCAACCAAGGCTGCCCTCAATCTTCACTGCTGCAACCAGACCGTTGTTGTTGTACAAGATCCAGCAGCTCCTAGTGGGCTCCTCCACCATTTGCATCAGGAACTTGTCACCAATGCACTGGAGGAACCTCCTGGACTGTGGATGGCTGGCTGAGTAGGTCTTCCAGCAAACATCAGGGTAGTAAAAGCTCCGTTTTCTGCATTGGTCGGGAATTGAACCCAGGCCTCCCGCGTGGCAGGCGAGAATTCTACCACTGAACCACCAATGCCAGATAACCTTTCCTTAGGTGGCTCCAAACAGTGTTTTTCTATGTGAAAGTTACAAACAACAAACAAAAAAAAAAATCCAGAATGATTATCTGGATAAGTGCATGCCTGAGTTAAAGAATTGCACCTAAACTTGATGATCTAAGCATAGTTAACCTACTACTGGTTATGAAATGGAGCACCTCTCATATGAGGACAGGCTAAGAGAGTTGGGTCTCTTCAGCCTGGAGAAAAGAAGGCTCTGCGGGGACCTTCTTTTGACCTTCCAGTACCTGAGGGGGCCCTACATGAAGGCAAAGGAAGGTCTTTTCAAGAGGGTTTCTATGGATAGGGCAAGGAGCAATGGGTACAAGCTCAGAAAGGATAGATTTAGGTGGGATACTAGAAGAAAGCTCTTCAGTGTGAGGGTGGTTGAGAGCTGGAATAGGCTGCCTGGGGAGCTGGTGGGAGGCCCCATCCCTGGAGTCATTTAAGGTCGGGCTTAATGAGGCTCTGAGCAGCCTGACCTAGGTAGAGTTGTTCCTGTGTAGGGAAGTTAGACTAGATGACCTCTAGATGCCCCTTCAGCCTAGAACATTCTATGAAGGAAGTAGATATCTTCCTTATGAGGAAAGGCTGAGGGAGTGGAGTCTATTCAGCTTGAAGAAAAGGAGACTGAGGTGACCTCATTAATGTCTATAAACACGTGAAGGGTGGGTGTCAGGAGGATGCAGCCAGGCTCTTCTCAAAGTTATCTAGTGACAGGACAAAGGGCAATGGGTGTAAACTGGAATATAGGAGATTCCATATAAATATCAGAAGGAACTTCTTCACAGTGAGGGTAACAGAGCATTGGAAGAGGCTGCCCAGGGGGGCTGTGGAGTCTCCTTCTCTGGAGACGTTTAAGACCCGCCTGGATGTGTTCCTGTGTGACTTGGTCTGGGTGATTCTGCTGTGGCAGGGGGATTGGACTAAATGATCTTTCAAGGCCCCTTCCAGTCCCTAATGTTCTGTGATTCTGTGCTGATTTTATGATTCTACTGAAAGTCAGGATCTTTCTGTTACGTGGCCATGAGGATAAAGGAAATAATGAATTTATTCCTCACTCTGAGTGTGGTGGAGAACTGCAACACTCTGCCCAGAGAGGCTGTGGATGCCTCATTCCTGGAAGCGCTCAAGGCCAAGTTGGATGGGGCTCTGGACAACCTGGTCTAGTGAGAGGTGTTCCTGCCCATGGCAGGGCATTGCGACTGGATGATGTCTGACATCCCTCAACCTAAAACTTTCTGTGATTCTATTCCAGCTTCTTCTAAATTTAACCGAGTTAAATATTTGATTCACTTAAGAATTCATAGAATGAAGTGTTATAAACAAAAACAAATGTTCTCCAAATTAAACACAAAGAATGGAGAGCGACAGTAACAGCAAACCTATCCTATTATAATCCACTGTTTATCTGCTCTCCCCAACCTTTGTGCAGCTTTTATAATTTCTCAGAGAGTAACTTACTAGGTTATTTACAGGAAATATGGGGAAGGTAAAAAATTTACAACCCTCTTAGCCAAGAAAAATAAAATCTGTAATGTTTCTATTACTGTACCTTTCATTTGAGGAAAGAACATGTCTGTCTGTTGAAGTTAGAGTTAGCCAAGGAAAGGTGGAAAATTTCAAGCATTTCACTGCAAAAAGACAGTGAAAGTGTATTTTATAAAAGTATCACTACGTATTTCCATGTCAAAGTCAAAAACTTACAAACTATAAACTACCTGAAATAACTTTTTACTAAATTATAGATTAATTATAGACTGAATTATAGATCAGTTAGCATGATCTCTAAGATGGAAAATTGACCTCATTCTTTTAGAGCAGCAGAAATTATACTTGTTACTAAACTATGACACATAACATTTTAGCTAACATAAATTCAAAGCTATTTTTAACTTCAAGTTTGTACTAATGATTCTGCAGTTCCAAAGATAGCTGATGCACTGCTCAGAAAGAACTCTGGTGATTTACATACAGTAAATCCACAATCATATTTCAAAATCTAATTCTCAGCAATAATTATGCCATTAATTAAGCAATTACTTTAGCTATTAACTGTGTTAAATTTGATACTCTCCTGTGAACTGCTACTGGTACATTAGTAAAAGCAGTAACTTGCCAGAATAACACTGGTTTCTGTTTGTCAATGCAATGTTTCACATCATTTTACTGGCAAAACAATAAAAAGTGTAACACTGGTTTTCATATAGACACAAGTTAAAGGTGTCTGAAGTACCTAATCTACTTTGCTAAAAAGTAGAAAGATACTTCAGACTAAGTTTTGTTGAAATGAAAAGGTACTTAAACTGATTTTTTATTAAGGAACATGGATTCTTTTAAAGGCATTAGACATTTAAATGATTTTTTTATATTACAGCATCTTTTAGTATACTTTACATATTGCAAAGAGTTACACTATGTACTAGAAAAGAGGAGGATTAACCAAGATCAATGTAATTTCTTACAAGCATTATAATTGCAGTCTCTGTGACACTACATTTCACAGAATAATAACAGGAAAAAGAATGGCCAGTAATAATATTTGTAATGGAATTCAAACTAAATTACAACTCTAAATACCTTCTGTAATTAGCGTAGTCTTTCTCTATAACTACACATACCAGCTGTTCTTTTGGGAGGAATTTCTATTTGCAGATGACGTCTACCTTGACAAAAATACCCTTCTTGAGGCAGAACTGAAACAAATAAAGTTTAAAAATTGTACACACACACAAAACAAAAGAATGCAGCCAAAAGAAAATTCCATTTATCTTTTTTTGCCCTTGAAATTTAACCCAATTAAGGAAGCTGATTTTAAATAGTCTCTTGGTCAGGAAAGTGAACTCAAAACAGTGTGTTGATGTTTATTTTTACTATGTAGTCTGCAACTGTAAAGTTTTCTGTTTTCTTAATTACACAAAACACACTGCCTGACAGACAATCGGCAGCCAAAAAACTTTTTCCTTTGCATCTATAGATACAGTAATAAAGCTGGCTTCTTAAATTAACTACTTAAAACTTCTTTCTACCGGTATTTTAAGTCTTCTGAAAAACTGTCCCCACCAGCCCCATAAATAATGTGTGTATTATTATGCACACTCAATACCAACTGTATAACAACATACACAGAAAGTAGATTAAAAGGAGTATATGCTTTGTGCTAAAGTATTTTAAGGCAGAAGAGGAGAACCACATTGGTTTACTTTTTGACTTCCCCTCAAAGAGCAGCTTTCAATCACTGTAATAGATAATAAGCTAGACAGCAGGAGCAAGTAATAGCAGTTCACATACATATGAAGCATTTCACAAATAATATGACATTTTCAACAAAGTCTTCATATTTTTTCCTACAACAAAAACTTATCCAAAAGTAAGTGGACAATGCATAAAAATAAGTGGATACTGCATACAACTAACACACTTTTGAAAATCACTCTACTAGGATCACTTATTGCTTCCTTTTTATCTTTTTTTTTTTAACATTTGAACACTTGTCAGCGTTAAAATCTATTTTGCAGGAAAAACAGCAAGAAAGCATACAGGCTTAATTATGCATTTGCTCAAATTTGCTACACTTGCTGCTATAAAGGTGTCTGGAAGTTACTCCTGGGCCAACGTCCTTTTTACATTACAGCCGAGAGTGCTACACAAGCTGAAGTAAAGGTCTGTTGCAATCAGGAGAGTCCTTATGCTAACAATTCCACAACAGGAACAGCACTATCTGATTTAACTACCACCACATGCTTCACAGATCTCTCAGTAGTAATCTGCCTACCATTACTGAAAATGACAGCATTTTATAGTCAAGAAGCTTTTAATAGTTTATTTTCATTTTAAATAAATCACACTTCAAAAATATGTAACTGACCTGGCTGATCTACTGCTGAAGGCTGAGTTTGATAACACGCTGATAAACAACCAGAAGGAAGTTCAGAAGGAAGGAAGAACAGTTCATCCACAATCCCATCAATTATGGACTGTAAGTTTGGATCCACATTGGGGCGAAGCTGAGAGAAGAATTCCACTGCACCAATTCCAATCATTTTCTGGGCAGCAGGTGAATACTACATTAGGACAAGTAATGGACAAAGTTAGTCTAAAGAGTCCTCAAGGTCTCTTGGGGGAGAGGGCAAGAAGAAGACAGGAAATGTAATCAAAAGTCATATTTTGCCTTTATTTGTTTAGGACACCGATCCATATCAAGGAAGGGATTTTGTTTTTATCTCTACATAGCTGCTGTGTAGCAATGAAAATGCAAGGATATAAGAATCTGACATCTCTAAAATTTCTGCAACATTTACTTTTATAAAATAAGTTGCACTGATGTTTAAATCTTCACTTTCCAGGAACAGTCCAAGTGCTTTGTGGCAAATCATGCCCCAAAGAAGAAATTCAATGCTAAATGATAAATATAAGAAGAAAAAACATAGCAGAAATTCACCAAAGAATTACTTTTTTTTTCAGCTATCCCTCTGACCTGTTTCAAGTCACTCAAACTGTTTTAATTTCTGTCCACACACAGTGGCTTTATTAATTGTGTCTGCAAAACACTAAAATCTCACTACATGGACCTAAAAAACTACATAATACACAGCTTTATTTAGCTTCAGCATTCGAAACACATATGGCTTAAATACAAATAAATGTTAGCTTGTCATACCTTGATCAAATTACTCACAAAATTTAGTACTTCCTCTTTCATTGGCACGACTGGAAAATTGAACCACTCCAAAAGACTGAGGAAAAGCATTTTTTCATGGACGAGGTCAGCATATGAAATCAAGTTGTGATCTAATTTAAACAGAATAGACTTAAGAGATCGTTCTCTTATCTCTGCTAATTCATGACCTGTCAAGAAAAATAAAAAATAAAGGGGATTAACAACCTTTTAAAATTATCTGACAAGACTTACATCTTACCTGGACAAACAGAACACTATCAGAGACTTTTGTAACAAAAGATTGCTTTTATGCTGTCAGTAATATGCTTCCTAGGAAGAAAAGTATGATTGCACTCACAAGGACCTCTAAAGACAACAAACCCTCTGCTAGAGCAGGTTCTTCTACAGCAGGTCCCACAGGAACATGTCCAGGTGGGTCTGCAGAGAAGGAAAATCCTCTCTGGGCAGCTTGCTACCTGTTCAGTGCTCTATTACCCTCAAAGTAAACAAGCTTTTCCTTGTTTAGATGGAACCTCCTATGTTCCAGTTTGTGCCCACTGGCCCTTGTCCTGTCATTAAGTACCACTGAATAGAGTCTGGCCCTCTCCTCCTGACATTGGCTTGTTAGATATTTATAAACATTGATAAGATTCCGACCTGAGTCTTCTCCAGGCTAAAAAGACCCAAGACTCTCAGTGATTCCTCGTAAGAGAGATGTTCCAGTCCTCTCATCATCTTTGTAATCCCTTGCTGCATCCTGTCCAGCAGTTCCCCATCCTTCTTTAACTGGGGAGCGCAGAACCCAGCACAGGACTCCAGATGCAGCCTCACGAGGACAGGGTAAAGGGGGAGAAGAACTCTTCTCAACCTCCAATTATCTCATCGACAGCCTCTTGATTAACGTCTTCTTCAAGCCCCAATTGACACAGCTTATTTTAGAACAGAACAATCAGCCTTCAGCAAGAGGACGGCCTTTTCCTCGAAGCACAAGGCTAACTTCCGAACATTTCTCCCGGAGTACGCTGTGGACAGCCAAAGCTGCCTTCAGCGTCACCAAGGGAACCGAAATGTCCCCAGGCCTGCGGCACCCAAAGGCTCGGTGTCTGAGGGGCGCTCCCTCAGTGTCCGCAGAGGGAAGCCGCGGGCAGGAACATGCCGAGGGGCAGCCCTGGCGCCTTCCCGCTCCCCGTCGCGCAGGGGAGGCCACTCAGCCCTCCGCCCTGCACAGAAAGCCGCAGAGCCTCACCCAGCTTCCTAATCAGCGTAGACACCTCCATCGCGCCCCAATCCCCGCCTGCATTCAACTCCCGCGCCGGTCCTGCCGCCCGCCCGCCTCGCGGCGCTCGCTGGGAAGTGTAGTCCGCGGGCCGGCAGCCTTTCGGCAATCCCCACCTGCCGCAGAGCACAAGGAACTACAATTCCCATTTGGCTCTGCGCGCTACGGTAGCCGGGTGTGAAGCTGGGCGCGCAGCTTAATGGTCTGGGTATTACTAGCGCTACGGGCCCTCAGGCCCATCCGCATAGCGCCGAACCGCCCGAGAAAAACTCCGTACCCTCAGGCTTAGGTGACAGTCCTGCGAGCTGGGAACTGTCTGGGAGTTCTATAAGTGTCTCTGTGCGAATGTCATAGGGCTTAGAGCACACAGTTGCAAAGTTGTAAGTTGGATTTTACTGGAATTTCAGTTTGCTGAACTCTCTGAAGGCAGAATAACAGTGGAAGGCCCCTATGACTTCAAGGAATGACCTTGAAGGCTAAAATAGCCAGGGAAGAGTCACAGTAATGGAGAGCAGTATCTAAAGATAGTAAAAGTGGTCATGGAGAAAACTTACGGACATGGGTTAGTGGTGACTGGCTAGTGTTGGGTTGTGATAAATGAACCACAATCAAATAATTTTTAACAATACAGGGTTTAATTGGGTGCAAAAGATAAGCAATTGTACAGCGCTGGGCGCGTGGGGGAGGCACACAGGCCCACCCGAAACGCGCCCTGAATGTCCCAAACTTCCATGTTTTATTCCCTACTCTAATACGTATTCAATACTACTTCTTAAAATAAGGTTGGCTTAAGCTAATCATTTCAGGGAAAAGGCATTCATTTCGGGGAATAGGCGTGGTGTAGCTCTCTCCTGAGTTTCGCTTCCATGGGGGGCAGTCAGAAAGACAGAGTCCCTCCCTCCTGTGGAAAGTGCTTCTGTTATCTTTCGCATACCACTGTGTAGATAACAGCAGGGTCGGCTGTAAGTGG
>VXBP01003616.1:16896-29079 GCA_013400115.1 Rhinopomastus cyanomelas | reverse complement strand
AGAAGAGTAGATTTAAATTGGATATTAGGAAGAAGTTCTTTCACTTTGATAGGCTGGCTCTCTTTTATGAGCTATCTGATCATGGCTTGGACGAGCACACAGTCTGCTGAATAAAACACCGATTGAACAGCCAGGCCCAAAGAGTCATGGTTAATGGAGTTAAAACCAGCTGGTGGCCTGTCACAAGTGGTGGCCTCAGGGCTCAGTGTTGGGACCATCTCTGTTTAACATCTTTATTGATGANGGACCATCTCTGTTTAACATCTTTATTGATGATTTCAATAAGGACATAGAGTGTATCAATAGTAAGTTTGCAGAGACACCAATTTAGGTGGGAGTGCTCATCTACCAGAGGGTAGGGAGGCTCTTCAGAGAGACTTGTTGACTGATGTTATGGTAGGAGCTTCAATAAGGTCAATTGCCAGATCCTGCACTTGGGCCATAACAACTCCCTGCAACACTACAGGCTTTGGGAGGTGTGGCTGGAGAGCCATCTGGCAGAGAGGGACCTGGAGGTTCTAAAAGACAGGAAGATTAATGTGAGCCAGCAGTGTGCCCGGATTACCATGAAGGCCAATGGCATCCTGGCTTTTATTAGAAATAGTGTGGCCTGCAGGAGCAGGGAGGTTATCATCCCTCTGTATTTGTCACTGGTGAAGCCACATCTTGAGTATTGTGTCCAGTTTTGGGCACCTCAAAACAAGAGAGATGTCGAGGTGCTGGAGCAGGTGCAGAGGAGGGCAACCAAGCTGGTGAAGGGCCTGCAGAATAAATCTGATGAGGAAAGACTGAAAGAGCTGGGGTTCTTTAGTTTGGAGAAGACAAGGCTGAGAGGAGACCTCATCACTCTCTGAAGCTATGTGAAAGGACATTGTGGAGAGGTTGAGGCTGGCCTCTTCTCACAAGCAAATAGTGATAGAACAAGAGGGAACGGGTTCAAGTTACAACAAGGTAGGTTTAGACTTGATATTAGGAAAATATTTTTCACAGAGTGGTCAAGCACTGGAATGGGCTTCCCAGGGAGGTAGCTGAGGCTCCATCCCTGGAGATATTCAAGGTGAGCAACCTGATCTAGTTACTTACTGCAGAGGTTTGGACTTCCAAGCCAGATGATTCTGTGATTCTATGATTCTGCTTTACCAAGTTCACCACTAGACATATGTCTAAACATCACATCTAAACAACCTATAAATACACCCAGAAATGGTAAATCAACCACCTCTCTGAGCATCCTGTTTTAATGTCTGACCACTCTTTCACTGAAAAACATTTTCCTAAACCTGCTCTGGTGCAGTTTGATACTATTCCCTCTTGTTCTATCAATAACTACCAAAGGAAATTAAAGTAATTTCTTACTTCAAATGTTTCAGTGTTGTAAGATTCATGCAGGAATCATAAAACTGATAGATTATTTGGGTTAGTAAAGGTTATGTTCAGCTGTATATTTTTACATTTTCTTGTTGGTCTGCAAAGAACCAACAGCACTGCTGAGCTGATGTCTGATGATGAAATGATGACTGGAAATGTGTTACCGTTCCTGGGCCAAAAGCCGTGGGCTACATCCTGCTGAAGCTAAACTCCTTAGCTAACAGCAGGAACAAGATACTTGGAGGTCCCCCGGAGCAGCAAGGACTGATAAAGACAATGCTCTAGCAGATAACACTCTCCGTCCATTGTGTGCTTTGATATGTAGCTTGCTTAGGTAATAATCGTAGCTAGTTAGCATCAGATAGTGTTTACTGGAACTGTTAGCCAACCACTGCTATTGTAGAGCATGTATTGAATGGTATATAAGAAACTCCTGTATGTCTAATAAACAGAGGAACATGTTGCTTGCATCAAGCAGTGTCCCGTCTCTCAATCGCGGCATTTGCTTTTACTACAATAAGCATTGAAGATAAATTAGAAGGTCATCTCTTGCAGAAAGTAGCTTCTATACTTATTTCTTTTGTGTTATGTTTTAGTCTATGAAGACATTAAAGATCATGTTTTAGCTATTTATCTTTATGTGTTCAGTATTCCTTGTGCGTACAAAGCAATTGATACCAGACATCGTAATTCTTTGGAAACTAATTTATGTACTTCATCCTCCAGTTAACATTATTTTGCACTTGACTGAGTGCAAACACACAGTGAATCTCATGTTTCAGTAAAAATTTAACTGTTTTTCCTATAGGGATTTTTGAGTCAGCTCTCTAAGCGACAGGTCATGCCCATGTAGGGAAGAATGTGGGAGATGCCTTCTCTGTAAAAGACAACAAACATATATCTAAAACATATGGTCATGTATTGCCACTATCCAAAGAATATCCTCAAATTATTATCTTTTTCTTTCTGTTTATCTCTGTAGCAGTTAACACTACCTAATTTTTGTGCAAGTCACATGTGGTGTCTGCTGTCATTGTATATGTACTGCAGCAGGATTTGGAAAGTTCAGAGAAAAAAATAGGACTCTTTCAGCAGCAGTCAAGAACTGATCATCACCTGCTGTCCACACTCATTAGCAGAAAGCACTTTCTTGTGGTGCTGAGAAAACAGCTATCAAGGAGATAAATAGTTTTCCAACAGAAACACACAGTCTACTACTAACAAATACGACATATGTGTATAAGTCAGCTGCATATTTAAATTTAGCTAAAGATATAAGGGAAAATGTTCTTCCATTATTTCGTAGAATATGGAACAATTTAGCTCCATACATTATCATAACCACTAGCCTGTTCAAGGTGTCAGCACTGTATTTTGTTTACATATTGCAGTGGTTAGCTGCACATGACAAGGCAGAGAAATAAGAATGACTTCATGGTTTCTGAATGAGAAGCACTGTGTGTATTAACTTAATTGATTTTGTTGTCTAATCTACTTGCAAAGGACAGAGGAAAAACAGAAATAATACACTAGTTGATGAGTGAAGCATGTAGCTACCCAACTAGAAATTGAAGGAACTACTGTAATTTTTTTAAGGTTTAAAATAATATGTGCAGTGCTTGTGTCATATCAAGACACACTTACAGATTAACACAGTGCCAGAATCAGGATGTATTAAGCATCTGAATAGATTTAAGACTGTAACAAAGATAACTAAAGGACAATAACAGGATAATGAACCAAAAGGCAGAACAGGATAGTGGACTGATACTGAGAGAGAATTGAGACATTAAAACCAGGTAGCATTCTCAGTGTTGTAAGAGCTTCTGCAAGTTGATGTTTATCTAAGAGGCAGACTACACCATGCCTGCAGAGAAAAGCATGGAATCAATTAAAATTGATTGTCTCAAAAACATCTCAACTTATCTCCTCNNNNCTCCTTTTTTTTTTTTTAGTTTCTTGTAGTGCTTTCACAAGTATTGCAAATATGACATATATAGATGTCCACGATGAGGAAACAAACTGTGTGCTGCCTTATGTAACTAATTATGCAATTATTGATTAATCAGCTAATTACACTATGAAAAACAATTTCCTTAATTATAGGAAATTTAACCCAACTCTGTTTCTGGATTCACTGCTCTGAGAAAATATGCAGGTTATATTTGTATGTTTTAATTCTTTCTTTCCCATCCTGGTGCTAACCTGTGAGTACCTGTTTAATGTTAGAAGTCATGCATTTGAAGCCAGCTTTATTTCCAAAACTATGTAAGAAAACAAGTTATTCTTTATTTACCTTCTTCAGGATATTTTTTTTGCTTTGTGTCGGGTTTTTATCTTGAAATGGCCACTCAAAGAATTTGTATTCAGTTTTGTTCTTCAGCTTAATTTCATACTATAACTTAGTGACAAATTGTGCACAATTTTGCAAACAAAACCTGTCCTATCATTATTTATCTTCTGAAAAACCTCAGAAACTTTTTTTTTACTTAAATATTTTGGGTTATCTGCATTTATTCAATAAACTTTAAATACTTTCTTGGAAAAGGTTCTCATATAACTACCCTGCTGTTACCCTGGGGTGGATCGTGATGGACCTTTGGAACAATAGACTTAGACTGCCTATGAGAAGATGAACTACCACTCTCTTTTTCTGTCATGGGTTAAAAATCCCAATAACATTTTCAACCAATTGATCTAGCTAATGTGCTAATAGACTGCAATAAAAACAATACAGAGAGGGTTTGAAAAATCCACTTATGTATTGCAGGCGAAAAAAAAGCAAACTGAATGTGGGGGGAAAGGCAACAAGATATTTAATTCACACCATACGGAAAAAAACCCACATAAAATGACATACAAAGGAAAACATATGGGGTTTCATCACAATGTTATTACATTGTTGAGGGAAAACCTTAATGTTCAAACTCTAAAAAGGGAAAAGATACTTCCAACAATTCCTTCTTTTGCAGAATTGCAATATCCCTGAAGTTCCAACTCATGTCTCTCAGCATCAGTAGGCATTTTTAAGTCCCACTCTCTGTTCCATGTGCTTTAGTCCAAAACACTAATTACTATAGCCACAAACAAGGAACAAACTTGCTCCATTTCAGCAAACCATGCAAACCAGATAAAACTGTCCTTCTGCTCATATCCGAGGTTCCACGCTGTCTAAAGGCACACTACACTTCCAGGGCAAGATAGCTGCTGCATCCATCTAGTGACATTGTGTGCTTTCCCTGACTTGAAGATGAGACAAGGCTAAGAAGAAGTCCAGAAGAAGAAAAGGCAGGGGGCAGAAACCCAAAAACAGAACTCCAAAATCCTTCTATTCACTGAAAATAAACATATTAAGCTTAAAAATTTTGCTTACAGTTTTCTAAACCATTACAATATTCTCATAGAATCATTAGGGATTTGAAGGGACCTTGAAAGATCATCTAGTCCAATCCCCCTGACACAGCAGGATCACCTAGACCAAGTCGCACAGGAACATATCCAAATGGGTTTACAAAGTTTTTGGAGAAAACCTACCAGTATCCTGTCCCAAGGAATTTCCCCTTGCAATAGCTTGAAAAGACCAAAGTTAGCCCTCCTGAAGACCAGGGTTGTGATTCTGCTAAGTATTCTGTTCCTACCACACGAGACCCTCAACTCCACCATCTCATGGTCACTGCAACAAAGACTACCCTCAACATTCACTGCTTCAACCATACCCTCCTTGTTGGTGAATACAAGATCCAGTAGCACTCCTCTCCTAGTGGGCTCCTCCACCATTTGCATAAGGACATCACATCACATATGTCCACAACTTGAGCTGTGGTTTACTTGTATTTTTCCAGCCATCTCAAATCTCAGTTGAAGTTATAAATTTTCACCATAAACCGAAGCCTGTGAGTACTAGATTCTTGCAAATTCTGCAAGATTCTGCAGATTCTGCAGTGCAAAGGCCATTGAATAGATGGAAGAGTAGCAAACCTTCTAATGAGTCTGAAATAAGGTCAGATTTCTAGTATGACTTCAGATTAATGGTTTCATTTATTTCAAAACAATAATTCAGAAGCTGTAATTATGTTTTTTAAAAATACAATTTTATATTTCATAAAATGTTAGGGTTTGAAAATTGTTTCTTTGATAGTGATTAGCAGAACTGTGATTTCATCTGCTATTTATTATTTATGAAGTCTAGGTGTCAAACAGCTATGTAAAAGAGCATGACAACAGTGCTTATAGTTCTGAGAAGGTAACCACTACGAGTCATAGCTGTTGCTAGACAGTATCACAGTATTTTATGAGTGAGGTAGCCAAGGTTCTAACACTGATGTAACATAATCTTTACTGCTGCTGTTGTTGGGAAACTGATGAGCTAAAAGGCTCAAATACTATGAATTTGTGAAGCTCTCTGTACAGGCCATGCTTCTGTCCTGAAATCTCAAAGCTCCAGATGTTCAAATTTTGTTTGAAACACTCCAGCAGAGAAACCCACAGGCTTATCTTTCAAATTTCAGATTATATCCAATGCATCAGTCCTAAAAGCATTGGAGCCTGTTTTGCAGCCTGGATTGCTGCTTTCTAACACTGTTGTATCCACTGTAATTCCCTGTTATCAGCTCCTGTATTTATGAGCAAGAAACAAACCTTTACCCTTTAAATTCCTTTCTCACTACCAACTAGGCTGTTTGCAGGCTTTTATAGACTAGTTAATGCTCTCCTTCTTTTCGTCTCCCTTCATAGGGCTGAATTTCCTTCAGTACAAGCAATGTGCTTCAGAGAGTAAAATATTTTTTATTCTGTATCTCTCCTTCATGAGTAATCAACCTGTATATAGTCATTGTCCAAAAAAATCTCACCTCTGATTGAGCTGCCTTCAATCTATATTGTATTGGACATAGCGGCAAGGATCACTCTAGATTTCTCCAGGCACATCAAGGACAGAAGGGTCATTAGGCACAGTCAGCATGGCTTTACAAAGGGAAAGTCATGCTTGACAAACCTGATAGCCTTTGATGAGGACATAACCAGGTGGATAGATGATGCCAGAGTGGTGGATGTGGTCTATCTGGACCTGAGTAAGGCATTTGACAGTGTCTCTCACAGCATCCTTGCAGACAAAATGAGGCAGTGTGGTCTAGATTATCGGGTAGTAAGGTGGATTGTGAACGGGCTACAGGGTGGAAGTCAGGGAGTAGTGGTCAACGGGACAGAGTCTGGTTGGAGGCCTGTATCTAGTGGAGTGCCCCAGGGATCAGTACTGGGACCAGTCCTGTTCAGTCTATTCATTGATGACTTGGATGAGGCATTGGCATGCACTGTCATCAAGTTTGCTGATGACACAAAGCTGGGTGGTGTCATCTACACCCCTGCAGACTGTGCTGTCATGCTTCATGATCTGGACAGGCCGGAGAGCTGGGCTGAGAAAAAAGAGTAAGTGTAGAGTCTTGCATCTGGGCAAGAACAACCCCAGGTACCAGTATAGGCTGGGAACTGAGTTATTGCAGAGTAGTTTAGGAGAAAAGGACCTGAGGGTCCTGGTGGACAGCAGGATGACTATGAGCCAGCTGTGTGCTCTTGTGGCCAAGAGGACCAACAGCATCCTGGGGTGGATAAGAAGAGGGGTGGTTAGCAGATCAAGAGAGGTTCTTCTCCCCCTCTACTCTGCCCTGGTGAGACCACACCTGGAGTATTGTGTCCAGTTCTGGGCTCCTCAGTACAAGAGGGATGTGGAGCTGCTAGAGGGAGTCCAGCGTAGGGCAACAAGGATGATGGAGGTGGAGCACCTCCCTTACGAGGAGAAGCTGATGGAGCTGGGTCTCTTTATCTTGGAGAAGAGGAGACTGAGGGGTAACCTCATTAATGCCTGTAAATATTTGAGGTGTGGGTATCAGGAGGTTAGAACCAGGCTCTTCTCAGTGTCATGTAGTGCTAGGACGAGGGGCAATGGTTGTAAGCTGGAACACAGAAGGTTCCACATCAATATGAGAAGGAACTTCTTGACAGTGAGGCTGACAGAGCACTGAAACAGGCTGCCCAGGGTGATTGTGGATTCTCCTTCAATGGAGACATTTAAGACTCCCTTGGACTTGTTCCTGTGTGACTTGGTCTATGTGATCCTGCTTTGCCAGGGGGATTGGATTAGATGATCTTTCGAGGTCCTTTCCAATCCCTAATGATTCTATGATTCTATGTTAGTGTGGTAGAATTCAATTTTAAATCTTATATTATTTACCTATTTATATGTAGGTAAATTATTAATTTAACTGAAAAGGGAGAATACAGTCTAAGACAAGGGATACCATGGTGACCATCAAAATTATTCTGAATGGCTTTTGTATTTTAACATTGAAACACAACCTAATATCAGTAGGGTCTGTCTAAGTTAAGTCACCACCTCAAAAACATCCACACTTTTGTTAAAGTCACTAACACTAACTTCAGTCACTATCAGTTCTACAGGACTGATTAGGCAAACCGAAATCAGTCCATAACCAACAAGTAAATGGAGTTAGATAATCCCCTACGGGACTACTCATGGATGATTGCTTAACCAGGTATCTGCTACAATCAAAAGCAAAACAATCCCCGAGGGATGTACTGCTACATCACTATGACTTCGATGTTTTAAGAACTCTCTTTCAGAATTTGCTTTAGAAATTAACACTAATTTGTATGGTTTGCCAAAATGAAGACACTCAGATTTGCTTAACCACATAGAATGTCTTCCTGAAATCCTCAGTGATTTTTTTTTCAAACAAACTATCACATTTAAGAAGATCCCAGCAACCCTACTGTTTGTGAATGATTAACTAGATTAATTAATTAACCTAATCTTGAATATGATCAACTGATCAGTCAGGGACAGATTATTGTTTGAAAGTTCTGGGACTTATGTATCATTTCTATCATCATGGGAACATCTTGGCAGTGAAAAGGGCTCTCTATGCCAAAATATAAACATTTTCCATGAAAGATTGGTTATATAATTCAAAACACAAACAAACAAAAAGACAAGTGCTTTTTATCGTGATTTAAAGCAAAAGAAATGCTAATACTTCACAATTTATAAATGCAATATTTTCACCAAGATTGCAAATTACTTCTTCACTTCAGGGCTATCATAGGTGGCCACTCTAGATGTCTTAAAGTAATTCATTTTGCACCTGAGAAATGGGAAAAAATTAAAGCAGATGAACTTGCATTTAAAGATTCATTTTCACTTGCCAGAACTTGAAATGCTAAAACATATTCTGATCTCAGTTCAGCTCAGCTGGTTAAAAATCCTTTCAATATGTTCATTTTTATGTTACTTCCATTGAAATTGAAGGAGAAGGAGAATTTTATACACATCTCACTGGGAAGCTGTAACAGGTTTTGAAAGGAATTTTTCTTGAGGCGCAGGCAGAGATAAGTATCACATCTCCAAGAAGGGTATCTGTATTTGGGGATGTTCTTATACTCAGGATAAAATTTCAGAGCACCAAAAGAAGATGTGAGAGACATGAAAGTCTGAATGTGCAGAAAGCAGATTTTAGGAGGTAAAATGTGGAAATGAGGAGAAGACTCTGGGCTTGAGGTATCTCAGACTGAAGATAGGAACTTTTTTTCTTCCATAGCCTGCATTAATCATCAGGGCTTCACTTAAAAAGGAATTTCATTCTATCACTACAACTTATCCTTTCATCTTCATGCTTCATTTTCCTACTTTTTAAAATAAGAATGCTCAATATATTTTTATTATTTTCTAGATGACTAGTCATATTTCTTTTTCCAGCCAAAAATATTTGAAGCAGATTTGCAATTCTTTCAATTGTTTCAGAATTGTAGAGTTATTTGATAACTAAAAAAAAATAATTTTACAATAAGAACAACAGCTAAATGAGAAAAATTCTTGCATATTTTCTGAGTTTCTTCCAACAAATATTTGACAACATATTTAATATGAATAGTGTGACTATTTATATCAGCAGAATGACATGCTGTAGAAAAGCTGAACACACAATGTGTAAATATGGGAAGTGAACCCAGATATTTCCAAATTAAAATATTCTTCTGCAGTGGGAAACCTGGCCTGCCTTCCGTAAAGAATGAGCAAAGAAGCAAGGCAAATTAAATTCATTACTTAATCCTGTAAAACCTCCTCTTCTTACAAGCTTTTTCCTCACAAGATTTCCTTCTTACTGTAGAGACTGCTTCACAATAAATCTTCAATCATTTAGGTGCCTAGTTTGAAGTTTTGAATAGGGGAAAGATGGTGTATTAAGAAGACTTGTAACATTTCCCCTTAAAAGCTAGATCCACACAGGCACCTAACTAGTCTGTTTACCTCATGAATATGTAATTTTGAATAAATTCTCAATGCTAAAGCTTCTTCAGACCCAGGAGATACTTATTAATTTGATGTATAATATATCTAGAACTGAAACAGCACATGCATTGGTTACATAGGTGCTTCTTAACAGTATCGGTGTGCTTTCTGTACTGTTAGAAGTGGTATACTACAGAGAAAGGAAAACGGTCCCCATTGGCTGCAATATCAGTGCAGAAGGACAGAAAATAAATTATCTAAAAAAATAATGATCTCATGCTGAAGTGAACTCAATAGATAAGTAGGTAACTACATTACATGCCTAACTCCTTATATCTAGGGATTTTGAAGTAGCAAGCATAATAATCCATTTTTCCGGACGTATACAACAAGGAGTATGAGCCACTTTTATGAAATTGGTAAGACAGTTGCAGAGAAGAGATAAAGATATGCTGCTATTTTAAGTTGGTGTTACTCACATGCCATAGTGTAACAATACTGTGTGGAATTATTGGAAACTCACCAGCAATGACTTTGTATCCAAATACAGCTGTACCAGATCAACTTTATAAGGAGAAAATACATGTTTCTTGTTGGAAAACCATGCAGATGAGTAATTTAAACAGGAGCATAACTAGCAAAGCATGTGTAAGATTGTTAAACAGTCTGTCTTTGTGGCTCACACTCAAACACAGGAACTGAAATATTATTGTTTACTCTCTTGAGCCAGTTTTAGTTTTCTCAACTTTAAAATGGAATATCACTCAAATGCCCAGAGTTAGTGATCTCTGATAGTTTTCCCATTTACAGAAAAAAGGCAGTTGCTTTACATAAATAAAAACCAAAGGACTTAGCTGTGATTGAGAGACGGAAACACTGCCTGATACAAGCAAGATGTTCATTTATTAGACATACAAGAGTTCTTTATATATATGATTCGACACATGTATTGCAATAGCAGTGATTGGGTAACAGTTCCTCTAAACGCTGTCTTCTGCTAATTAGCTACAATTATCACTAAGCAGGCTGCACATCAAAGCACCTGTGACATACAATGGTTTGGGAGTGTTATCTGCTGGAGCATTGTCTGTTATCAGTTCCTGCTGCTCTGTGACCCATGATGTAATTCCATATATCTTATTCCTGCTGTTAGTTAAAGAGTTTATTCTAGGTTGAGCAGGATGCAGCTTGATCCCATCTACGTCCATGGCTTTCGATCCAGAAGTGGCAACACATTCCCAGTCATCAATTCATCGCCAGACATTAGCTCAGCAGTACTATTGCATCTTTTACAGACTGACAGTACTTAATCCAGACTAATGAAGAAAAATAGGTGCCTGGATTGTAGCATAGATATTAGCAGTGCCTGTACAGTTCCATGCTTTTTCCAGAAATGTTAAGGAGTAATACTAGTGCAGAATATACAGTAGTTGGATATGTAATTAAAGAAACTTTAAGAATTTAAGAAAAATATTTAAGAAATTTAAGTTGAGACAGACTAAGAAGAAGACATACAGAGGCAAATCAGTACCAACAATATTGTGATAGAGCTTAAAGAAGACTTTATTGCAGGGTTTTTGTTTGCTTTTTCATGTAGAGCAATCTTTCAGGCAAAGGAAAGAAGACATTCATACTCCACCAAGTACACTCCAAGTATCACTTCGTATTACACTGCAAATATTCTAAGTCAGATTCTTCATAGGTTTTTAATACTTTTTTAAAACATTACTTAAAATACAGCATTGTATGTGAGTAAAGAAATAGAGTACGTTTTATAAGATTTTGTTCTTAAACACCATCCTTCAGAAATAGTAATATATAAATGTTTTGTTCCAAAAAAGTTAATAATGAATTGAAGACTTCAAGGCAGGTCTGGGAAGAAGGAAGTAGCAAGCCAAGATAGATTTCTCTGCAAAGCGTTGATGAGTTCAGGTCTGTTGCAGTTTGAGAACTGCTAGAATTTTCAGAGGTGCTTTCATGAGGAAGAAAAGTTGTTTCCTGGGGCACCTGTCCCCGGTTGCACAGGTCCCAGGACCCTTCCCCTGAAGCATCTGTCCTGGGACCTGCCCCTGAAAGGCGGGCTAGGGGGAGCCTATAAAAAAACTGGGGCAGGGTCTTTGTTCGCGCCCTTTTTGGGGGCTGTGACCCTGAAGGGAGCACCTCCCCAACGCCCCGGGAACGGGCGGTGCGGTGTGTGGGAACCGCAGCTCTGAGGTTGACCGCGGCTCCCTAACCAGCTGCGGCCCTGGCCTGACCCCACCACTGGCGCGCACCTGCTGCCACAAGGTCTGGAAGCGACCCTGGCCGCAACTTGCCGCGGGTGCGCAGTCAAGCCGCACAGTGGTCCCGGACCGGAGAAAGCCATGGACGCCGCCGTGCACCGGACCTGAAGCGGCGCACTGGACCCAAAGAGGCGTCCCGGACCCGGCAGCGCGGTGCGGCCGCTGCCCGCCGCTGCACCGCACTCAAACTGGAGAAGCAAGACTGGTGCAGATTTGCCATGGTGACCCCCC
>VXBP01003616.1:0-16736 GCA_013400115.1 Rhinopomastus cyanomelas | reverse complement strand
GAGAGGAGAGGAGAGGAGAGGAGGGGAGAGGAGAGGATGTCTGAAAGACCCTCTTGGCCACGTGTGGAGTGTGGGGGGGTGCGGTCCTGCTGACGCCATACGGTCGGTCTCCATGTTGGATCCCGCATGTGGCTGGAGCCATGTGACTGGGCCGCCGCCATTTTGGAAAGAGTGATCAGTAGGAGGAGAGGCTATATGTAATTTCTGCCACTGAGAAAAGACTGGCAGCACTTAAGTTTGGGGGAGAACTCCTTTGTGCTTATCTGAGGAAAGCAGAAGTACTCGGGAATCCTTAAACCTTGGATCTGAAAGACAAAGACTGGGTCCTTTGAAATGCATGCAGCTGCACAGAAGGATGCAGGTGTGGGTGCTGAGCAGTCAGGCCATCCCTATGCGTTGGGCTGGAGAAGCCACGCTGAAATGCATGCGGCTGCACAGAGGGATGCACTTGTGGGTGCTGAGAAAGTCAGGCCATCCCGAGAGCATTGAGATGCATGTCTGCTGCACCGAAGGATGCAGGTGTGGGTACTGAGAAACTCAGGCCATCCCGGACTGACATGCTCTCTTTCCCAGGTCTCTAAACTAGAAGAAGATCCAAGGCCCAAACTATAGTGATCTCCCATTATATTTTTCTCAGATTGTGTGATGTCATTTATGACACAGTTTCTCGTTTGTGTGCACCAACCTGTGTAACCTTTTTTTTCCATTCTGTATATAGTTATAGTGTTAATAAACTTTTCTGCAGTTTCCCTAAGCCATCAGTTGTCTGGTGAATTTTATCCGAGTTGCCATCGAGACCTCACTGCTTTGCTTTCCTTTCTTTTATATCGAGTTGTGGTCCTGAACCCACCACAAGGTCATACTCTGTAGAATGCTAAACCTCCAGGGCTGCCACTAAAATCAGTGCAAACAGATGTTGCCCTATTTCCACTTGGACAATGTATGTCACAGCTGTTGGACAAGGGATAATTATGACAGCTAAGAGATTACTGGCTTAAACCCATTGATTTTTTTATCTTTAAATTTTGAATACTTATTTCAACCTTCTCCTAGGTAACATCAAGACTCAGGGTTTTGTAACAGTACCAGCTCTGATTTGGCTAGTCAATCTGATCCAAACCTGAGAGAATTCCTGGTAAAAGCTGAGAAAAAGTTGTGCATCACAAGAGATATACAGAACAGTACCTGAATTAAGTGGCCTGGTCTTACAACTCAGATGAGACCTCTTGAGGCTTTGAATGTTTGATAGGTGAAAAACTGCCATTTTCTACAAGAGTATATTTGCTGTAGTGGGAAATAATACAAAGGCGGCACTCTGTGACTACTTCATGTTTCTTTTTAAGCCATTTTTGCTGCTGGTTGCCTAGCAGGATTTTCACAGTTCTATGACAACCCATATCATCCCACACTGAAATTATCCTCCCACTCCTGTCATCCATTTCTGGGTTTCTGGGACTGCCCACTGGGTTCATCTGTTTTAGAAGTTGTGTCACAACATCCTGTATGAACATTTTGTCTTGCCCCTGGACCTGCCTCAGCTTCAACGTAAGCTCTTTTCTGAGGATACGTTTTGTCCTACTTTGCAGCTAGTTATACAAACTTCAAAGGCGGACACATGAATAAGCAACAAACCAGCATTTGCCTTTCCAAATCACTTCTTGGCTTTATTCAGCACACATGAACCCAGAAAAGCTGATAATTCAATTTCACTTTCTCTAAAATGAGCTCTCTTCCTTACATAGAGGTCAGGGTTCTGACAGCTCCTCCTGCAGACTTACACCAAGCTTTTGTTACAGAGTAAGGGAAAGGGAAGGATGTAGAGTTTTTGACTAAGAGATGAGGTACCGCAATAAAAGAGAACAAATTCCCCACAAAGGATATATGTCATTGGTTGGCCACACTGTCCAGCCCCAGGACACTCTCTAATCAGCAAAATGCATGAGAACCAAGACAAAGGAAATCAGCAAGAACGGTTGGCACACTACTTATGGTCACAGTCAAAAAAGAACTTGACACAGGGAAAGAAATTCAAATTAATTTTAACAGCAAAACCCAATTTCTCAAGACAAATGAAATCACATCACCCAATTCACAAAGACAGAGGAAGACATTCCCAGACTCTGTCTTCCAGGCTTTTGGAAGGTCATGGAACAGATCATCTCAAGTACCATTATGTGCTATATAGAGGACAATGAGGGCATCAGGCACAGTCAGCATGGGTTTATGAAAGGCAAATCCTGCTTGATGAACCTGATCTCCTTCTATGACAAGATGACTTGCCTAATAGATGAGGGAAAGGCTGTGTATATTGTCTAGTGTCAGTGACTGAATCTATAACTGATTATTGACTTCACATTGTTTTTTGGCCTGTGAGGGGGCTAAATTGACCATTCTTTCTTGACCATTCTGTTTCAGTGTTGTCCTGAAGCTAAGCAAAACAAGAGGCCCTCTTCTTAGATAAAAAACACAGAAACACGGGTTTTTTAATCAAAAGAAAAGAATCGTACTATGGAGTTTCCTGTTTCCTGCTTCTTGCTGGATCTTGGGCTTTCCTTGTCTGTGTTCAGGGCACACAACACTAGAACTGAGAATAGCAGCCATCTTGCCCTTTGGAACATGCTGAATGGAGAGAGAGTGCAAATTGGAATCTCAGAGATTAGGGAACCCCAGAGCTATATGCTGTTTGCTGAAATCAAGCGTCTGTGAACTATGGGAATCAGTGCACGGGAAGAGAGAACTGACTTGGAAGCACATGGAGCAGGGAACTGTCTCTTAAACTATTGGCACTGAGGACTGCGTGCATGGACTGAAAGAAGAAAAAGAACTGCTGGAGGTTTCTTTCCCCGGAGTAGAATTAGGTAGCTGCTTGGCCCACTTATGTAAAAAGGTGAATAATCTGTATATGGCTTTGTGTTGGGTTTTTGTGTTGTGTGACTTAAGTGTGGTTTTCGTTTGTTTTTTGGTTTTTGTTTTTTTTTTTTTTTGACTGATTAACATATTAGCTAAATTAACTGGTTAATCTCATCTTGGACCTGATCAACAGGGTCAAACAATGACACAACTGTTCTAAGAACTCAGCATCTCTGCTGCTGCCACTGCCAACCCTCCTCCACCAGCACTTTCACTGATTGCAAAAGACTCTCTGTTTTCACCACCACCTTCAACAAGTTCTGAGGTAAAGGCTGTCTGAGAAGACTTCCCATCATGTCTTTTTCATGGACCTGGGCTGCAGTGTGGAGGAGTTCACTGCCCTCCAGAACAATCCCCAGACAAAAACAAGAGATCTCAGAAAATAAAACTCCAAAAGAAAAAAAGAAGCCCAAGAGCTTGCAAAAACTTATCAACCCAAATATAATCATTCACATATCTACCGACTGACTGAGCGAGAGACAGGTTTTGCCTGGAGCTGGAGGTCCTTTTTCCCTTTGACAGTAAACTTCTTACAAGGGCCGTGTCAGCTTCTTCTCACGCTACTGAAACCTTTCCTGACTCGAACTACAGCAGTGTAAGACTTCTAACTTTATGATAGATAAGACCTTAATCTCCACTCATTATTGTTTTGACTCACACTGAGAAGTAAAGAATTTACAAGCAAAATAATGTCCTTCTTATCACTAAAATCTACCCAATGGCTGATTTTTGTCAATGACCTGTGGCAAGTTATGATATATAAGAAGAATGGTTTATTTCATTTCTTTGTGTCAGCAAGCTGACCCAGCGTTGAAGGGTCTCTGTGAACAAGCTATACAGCCTGGCCTCACTGAGGAGAAAAAAGTGCAATTGCTGCCTGATGCAAAGTGGAACAGATTACTGATGGCAAACTTTTACAAGCTATTTTGTAGATAATGATCAAAAGCCAGGAGTATTTACAGAGAAGTGGTAGTGGAAGTGGCTTGGACTGGAGGCAAACACAGTTTAGGTGTAAGAAATTAGAAAGACACTAAAACAAAAGCTTAAAAGTGAGTAAGGGATTTGTAGTAGCAATTATAAACCATGCAAGGAACACTTAAATACCAGCTTGCGGAAAATAATATTAGGACTATATGCATATTGGAAGAATCAGGAAGGGAAAAGTGTTACAGAATAGAAAGTCTTCTCCTGAAATTACAGAAAGACTTTTCACATTATATTGGAAAAATTGTTAATATTCCCACCATGCTACACAGAAACACTATTTTATTCTCCTTTATGTTCTTATCATACTTTATAATCTTTTCAGGTAATACGTTTCTGTTAAAAAAAAGGAGGGGGAGAAAGCTTGTGTTTATTTTTGAAATAGTTAATAGGAATGTTTGAAGCTGAAAGATGATTTTTACAATAATGAAGAAGATAAAGAAATTAATCATTACTTAGATAACCCTTTACCTAAAATAAAGGCACAGAGAGATAAAAATGATTGTCTATAAACCTACATTAAGATCATAGAATAAACTGAAAAATCCATGTTCTTTTAAGTTTTTGAAGGTGGCTGCGTGGCTGAACTGGAAGTCTGTCAGAAGCAGGTCCGTTTTCTCAGATTTATAATTTCTTATCACAGTATCACAGTAATGATAAGGTTGGAAAAGACCTTAAAGATCATCCAGTCAAACCTAAATTCAAAAAAACCCAGTAATCCTAACATCTAACATCTAGATCATGCCTCATCCAGCCTAAACTTGAACACCTCCAGGGATGGTGACTCAACCACCTTTGTGGGCAGCCCACTCCAAAACCGGATCACTCTTTCAGTGAATTTTTTTTCCTAATGTCAAGTCTAAATATTCCCTGATGGAGCTTAAGACTATGACCTCTTGTCCTGTCTCCAGTGGCCAGGGAGAAAAGACCAACCCCTGTCTGACTACAACCATCCCTCAGATAGTTACAGTGATAAGATCACCCCTAAGCGTTCACTTGCCACTCATCCATTAATGTTGTGACCTGTTCATAGAAACCCACCAGATTTGTCAGTGGGGACTTCACCAGACCAACCCTGTCTGTCCACGCCATGGGCAGCCACCTGAAATGAGACTGATAGGCCTGTAGTTGCCAGGATCCTCTTTCTGGCTTTCCTTGAAGATGAGCATCACATCTGTCAGCCTCCAGTCCAAAGGGGAATCCCAGTTAACCATGATTGTTTGGCAACCATATCCAGATACATGGCTCTCTCATTACTCTAGGGTGTAATACCTCTGGCCCCATAGATTTATGAGCATCCAGCTCATGTAGTAGATTCATAAACTTTACCTCATTGGATTATCAGGATTCAGTCTCACATCTCTGTCTTCCATCTTAGAGGGCTCTGTACCCAGGGAACTACTAATCTTGTTATTAAACACTGAGGTAAAGAAGGCATGAACTCTTCATCCTGACCATGATCATTGGTCACAGTGTTCCCCTCTTCATCCAACAACATATTGAGGTAATTCCTACCCGCCACTTACTGTTAATGTACTTTTAAAAACTGGTTTTTTGTCCTTCACCACAGTGGCCAGTTTTAGGTCTATTTGACCTTTGACCCTCCTAATTTTCTCCCTACATAACTTCACTACATGATTGTAATCCTCATAAGTTGCCTGCCCTCCCTTCCAGAGACTATAAACTCTCCTTTTACTCCTGAGTTCCAGACAAAAATCTCTGTCTTATGTGACTTGGGGATGTCAAGTCATGTAAGCTCCTGCTTACAGCTTCTGCAACTTTAAAATTAATTCTTTGAAGTATGCCCAGCCTTCCTTGGCTCCCATGTCCTCCAGAACTGTCTTCTTTGACAGAAGTTTTTGCACATAATCCTAATGAAGAGTACATCAGCACGGGGTGGTGAAACTGTTATTAAACCATCCATTTTGTAGAAAGGGTTCATCTTTTTGTCATACCAAACTATCCACATTAGCTTTGTCTAGAGTAATTTGTCCTGCTTCCCCAATAAAGCCAGCTAAATTTCTCAGATAGACTCCTTCTAACCCAGACTGACTGTGTGACTTGGTCTAGGTGATCCTGCTGTGGCAGGGGGATTTGACAAGATGATCTTTTGAGGTCCCTTCCAATCCCTAATGATTCTATGATTCTATTCTTTGCTCCCACCAGAAGGTTTAGCTCAGAGCTAGGACAATGTTTAACAGATGTGATCATTTGTGTTATGTTGACAATAAAGTTTAAAAAGAATAAAGTTGAGAAATTATAATTCAAATATAATGCATGTTAAACTTCTCTTTTCATAAAGATTTCATAAAACTGCCATTAATTTTAGGTAGACTTGTGGTTGTTATCAAAATCACAAAGTGGAAACACAGTAGGTAAAAAGTTTAGGGCTATGAATGTGGACTTCATGTCATATTTTTTTGAGAGATTGTGTGAAATGCTCGTGAAAGTATTCTTTGCACTAGCAAATTGATGAAATGAAAACTGGCTAAATGAAACAGCAGAATAAAGCAAATGAACGCAAACCAAACCTCACTTATTAAAGTAAGTTTAGAAAAGGTTTTCTGACTTAAGAAGTTAGAATGCCAGCATTTCCACTGTCAATAAGATATACTGGTAACGCTTGGGTAGGAAATGCACTAAGTTTTAACGAAACTTCAGCCCTGGTTCTTTGTCAATTTCCTGACCAAAAAGCTTTATAGTGGCTTGTCCATTGCAGATGTGTCATTACAAATTACAGCATGGGAATGTGCTCAGGTACTTACTGATCAGACAAAAACAACTAAGTCTTTTACTTTCTGTCAGAGAGTTAAAAGGATTGTGTTAGTTATGGAGCTTTTTAAACAATGCAACTGCCAAATAACTCATCTGGTTTTATTTCCAGACCTTGTAGTAATGTGCTGAATTAATTTGGTTCTTCTCACTATGTGGTTTGCAGGATAACACAATGGACATCACACAGTATTTATGACATTGTCTGTGAGGCAATGGGTTTGGATATAAAAAACGCAGAATCCAAGGCAAAGTAAAACAGAACTTCTGCAGTAAAGAAAACACCAATTAAGTTGTTGCTCTCCATAGCAATCTTACAGACGCAGTCTCCCTTATACAACAAGACAGTGGGAAATCACTGTTAACTTTTACACAACTATAACTAGCTCTTTACATGCAGACATGGGTAATAGTAAGGAGGTTACAATGGAATGAAAAAAGAAATAAGGTTACATAATAGAGATAGGACAAATATTTAAGTGGTGTAGAAATGTAGAAATGGTGGTTTGTTCTCTGTATGGTTTTCTTAAAATATATGTCAAGGTTTAAAAACCCCAATGAAAAATTTAAGCAATTGATTTACCTCAGGTGAGAATGGACAGAAATCAAAACAATACAAGGAGGGTTTGAAAATAAACTACTTATGAATTGCAAGTGAAAAACAAAACTAACTTGTTTGTTATTTAGTTTTGGGGAAAAAGACAAGATACTTCATTCACCCCACACCAAAAAACCCCACATAAAAATACATACACAGAAGATGATACAGATATTAATCACATGTTCTGATATAACTGAGCCAAAAATTCAACATCCAAACGGTAAAAGGGGAGTTTTCCAGCTTTTCCTGCTTCTGTGGCAATATGGTGCCCATAAAGTTCATATTCTTGTCCCTAAGCATCAGTGGGAATTTTAAAATCCAATTCTCTTTTCCATGTGCTTCCATGCCAGTGCTCCTTTTCCAAAATGCCCATCCCTATGGCTATGAACAAGGGGAAAACAGTGGAAATTCAAATGATACTGTGTGATACTGTGAAATGGAGATCAAATGCTGATCTCCAAGGAACCCTGCTTTCTCTTTTTACCATATTTCCAGAGTAAGATGGCTGTTGTGTATACTTACTGCCACGTGCATCCTCTCCACAATACAGACAAGAAGAAGAGAAGATAGAGTTGAAGGAGAAGGACAGGCCAGAAACCTGAAACCAAACTCCAGACACCTTCTGCTGACACAAACCCCCTCCATTTTCAGAAAACGCACAAATTAAACTTGCAGTTCAAGGACACTGGCACAAGTTCAAACTGTCACAGTATCAAATACTTCATTAATGTTCTTCTTCACTAGCTTTCCCATCTGCTGCGTTAGTTTACAACCAAGAATAGTTGGTTTTTAATGAAATTGAAACCAGTGAAATGTGGTTGAGTTTTAATCAAAATCCTTCCTACATAAGAAAGTCATTAACTGAGCATAGTGTGTAAATGTTTTTAATAAAGAGAGATGTAGGAAATTGTAACCAGTGGATTATGTCACACTTTGACTACTAACAGATACAAGCACACATTGTTAGAAAAGAGCTTCATCTAGTCCAGTTACTTCCCAAATAACAGAAGTTCCTCTTTGCTACACATAGGTGTTTATCTCCTTCAGAGACTGTTACTTCTTTTATTACTGACTCTGTTTAGCCATTGCTTGTATTTCCATAAAAATAAAGACCCAAATTCTTTTTTGGGAAGTCAAAATTGTCTATGTCTCTATGAGACCAGTAAAGTCACTTTCTAAATTTACCCCTTAGTTATTAAGTCCTTACCCAGATTCACAAGTAGTGGTTATTTCACATTGATTATTTTGCCTCAACTTAAAATACCAAAACTTTAAACATTTCAAAAGCAAAATGGACTTCAGATTCAGCAATGTGCAAGCTTGGGAAGAACATTCTTAGCGCCTTACAGTCCCCAAAATACAAATCAAGGTGACATTCTTAAACTCAAAGTTAAACTTTTAGTTCTGTTTTTGCATCCTCCAATAGCGACTGATATTAGATATTAGAGATTGTCTCAGTGATCAAGTAAAGTAAAATATGCAATATCTCATTCTTAGCAGAATCACAACCCTGGACTTCAGGATGGCCAACTTTGGACTTTTCAAGCAATTGCTAAGAGAAATCCCACGGGACGGGGTACTGGAAGGTAAAGGGGCCCAAAAGTGCTGGTCAACATTCAAAGATCACTTCTTTGAGGTCCAAGATCAAAGCATTCCAACAGGAAAGAAGTCATGAAAGGGAGCCAGAAAATCTCTGTGGTTAAACAGGGCAATCTCAAGAGGAAGAAGAAAGCCTATAGGTAGTGGAAGAAGACTTGGGATGATTATAAGGCTCTGGTGAGAGAATGTAGGGTGGCAACTAGGAAAGCCAAGGCCTCCTTGGAATTAAACCTTGCAAGAGAGGTCTAGGGCAACAAAAGGGCTTCTTCAAATACATTGCAGGTAAAACTGAAACTAGAGGCAATGTAGGCTGAATGAAGTGAGTGCTCTGAAGACAGAAGATACAGAGAAAGCAGAGATACTGAACATCTTCTTTACCTCTCTCTATACTTCTGGGGTCTGTCCTGATATCAAGCTCTAGACTGCTGAGGCTCCACAGAATGTTGAGACAAAAGAAAAGCCTGCCTTGGTTGATGAGGACTGGGTTAGGGATAAGCTGAGCAAACTGGATGTACATAAATCGATTGGCCTTGATGCGATGCCCCTATGCATCCTAAAAGACAGTGGAAATCATTGCTAAGCCACTCTCCACCATCTTTGTTAAATCATGGAAATCAGGAGAGTTACCTAGGGACTGGAGGACAGCAAATGTCAGTCCAGTCCTCAAAAAGCGTAAGGACCCAAGTAACAATAGACCACTCAGCCTCAACTCCATCCCAGTAAAGGTGATGAAACAATTTGTCCTGTATGCTGTCTCTAGCCCCAGCAAGGACAAGAGCGTCATTAGGGACACTCAGCATGGCTTCACCCAGGGGAAGTCGTACTTGACCAAGCCAATAGGTTTTTATGAGGACATCACCAGGTGGACAGATGATGGCAAAGCAGTGTATATGGTCCATCTTGACTTGAGTGAGGCATTTGACACAGCCTCCCACAGCATCCTCGCAGCCAGACTGAGGCAGTGTGGTCTAGATGATCACATAGTATGGAACTGGCTGCAGAGGGGAAGCCAGAGAGTAGTGGTCAGTGGGACAGAGTCTAGTTGGAAGCCTGTGTCTAGTGGAGTCTCCTAAGTGTTGGTGCTGGGACCAGTCTGTACTGGTGAGACCACAACTGGAGTATTGTGTCCAGCTCTTAGCCCATCAGTTCAAAAAGGACACAGAACTGCTAGACGAGTCCAGCGTAGAGGAACTAAGTTGATGGAGGAAATAGAACATCTTCCCTGTGAGGAAAGGCTGAGGGAGCTGGGTCTCTTTATCTTAGTGAAGAGGAGACTAAGGATTGACCTCATAAATATGTGAGGGGTGGGTGTCAGGAGGATTTAGCCAGGCTCTTCTCAATGTCATCTAGTGATAGGACAAGGGGCAATGGGTGTAAGCAAGAATATAGGAAGTTCAACATGAATATAAAGTCATAGAATCATAAAATCATAGAATCATTAGAGATTGGAAGTGACCTCGAAATATCATCTAGTCCAATCCCCTTGCCAGAGCAGGACCACCTAGACCAAGTCACACAGGAGCACATCCATGTGGGTTTTAAACATCTCGACAGAAATAGACCACAACTCCTCTGGGTAGCTCTTCCAACTCTCTGTCACCCTCATGTGAAGAAGTTCCTTCTCATGTTTATGTGGAACCTCCTGTGTTTCAGCTTACAACCATTGCCTCTCATCATATCACTAGATGACACTGAGCAGAGCCTGGTTCCATCCTCCTGACACCCACCCTTCAAATATTTATAGACATTAATGAGGTCACTCCTCAGTCTCCTCTTCTTCAAGCTAAAGAGACCCAACTCCCTCAGCCTCTCCTCATAAAGGAGGTGCTTCACCTCCCTCATCATCCTTGTTGCCCTACGCTGGACTCCAGCAGCTCTGTGCCTGTGAACAATTTATTTTAGAAACAGATCAAAACAAAAATAACACTGTACATTAATTTCATTCAGTAGCTTTCACTTTCAAGCTTGTTTCTTGATCTGCTAAGGTGCAGAAAATTTTATACTGCAACATGACTGTAATTCTGTTTTCCAGAAGGTTATGGTAGTTTAGTAATATTGGTAATCTTTTTTTAGCAGTTTGAAATATTCAGAGAAAACTCTTGGCGTTATTGTGCTAATTATCATCCTGAGTCTTAGAATCAATATTTTCTCAAGTTCCTCAGTAATGATAAAACATACATAGCAGTGCAACTGCCTAAAGCACTGTTTGGCTCTAAACAGAGAGTGTAATGTAAATATGTCTAGTTTGATGTGCAATAATTCATTAATTTGCTTCAGCTTTTTATAGCATTTGCTGATTTCAGGTAGCAAAATCTGAATTGAAAAGCACAGAAAAGCTGACTAACTCTTGTGCCCAGATTCAAGATCAATAGTATTTTTGTGCTGAGATGAGACTTGTGACAATCTGTCTTTCCTCCTTACATGTTACTTTATGGTGGGAGACTGCGCAGGCCGGAACAGAGCTGTGAGGTTCAGCTGAGGACATCATGAGGTCTACACTGGTTGAATGGCTTTTAACATCCCAGAACTGCGTTACTGGTGCAATATTAGACTGTCAAGGTGCAGAATCAGTCTACTCTGGCATCCAAACAATACGGTCTCTAACTCTGCATAAAGTATTTAAATATTTTTGAAGGACATGAGTTTTTATTTGTGTATATAGGTGAGTTGAAGTAAGGTAAAATAAGGTGATATTAGTTATGCTTTTTATTTTCTCAGAGCGAAAACTGTCATGGTTTAGCACCAGGTTAGCCTATAGAAATTATATTGTACCCAACTGTGCAGGTGGAGAAAATAGATAAATTAAACACAGTTATAGAAACTGAAACTAAAAACATTAAACTTTATTGAACCTTATTAGAGACTTTATTAAATAGAAACAAATAACAAATAAAATGGGGAAGGGGGAAGGGGGAAAAGGGAAGAGGTTAAGAACCAAGGAAAAAGGTTTTCAGCACTCACTCAAGTCCACTTCTCCTCTTGCCCAGACCTGCTTACCCCTAACTCCAAACCAACACTAAAAGCTGCAGAAAAGGAGGAGAGAAAAAAGGAAAGAATACAGGTATCTTAGGCAATGCTTATTTTAAGCATTTTCCTGTGGCTGGTCCAAGCTCAGAAGGAGAGATAAAGACAATAAAGAAGTAGAAGAGACAGACAACTGCAGAGGGACAGAGAAGCTGCAGTGTGCTACAGGCTGACATGAAACTGAAATCAAGATCCCAAGGCACATAAACAGGGAGGGGGTATCAAGAAGAGGGGAAAAGGAAAATCCCAAAATTTATCTGGCATACTCCACCTGCTCAACCCATCCCCTGCAGCAGCCACCTCTCCAGTTCCCTTCCATACCCCTCACTTACATCCCTCTTCCATGGTGTGCTCCATTGCCTGCACCAGGGGGAAAAAACCCACATTCCTATAGATGAAACAGAAGGTTAACGCTTTATATGCTGGAAGAGAGTTTGATGAAGGAATACCATGAACAAATATGATTTCACCAAATCCATAACAAAGACTTAACATAACCACTGTATATCCTATCCACCTTTGCGATGACCAACACAGGTTGAAAAAATCTTTCTGTTATAGTATAATTACAAAGGCTGAAAAGTTAGAGGCACAATACCTCAGGTCAAATTGCCTTTAGAGTAATTTGGATTTTGTAAACTCAAGCTACAGAAATATAGTATGTAGCGCTTTATATGCATCTGGTCTAGCACAAAAGAGACTAATACTGCTAGTATCCAAAAGGTATCTCTGGTATACTGGGAATGCTTCTTCCAAAGGTGACAAAGAAATTCTAATTGTCCCCCTTTAGCAACAGTATTTCACCTTATGAATCAATTATGAAATTAGTAAATGGTTCAGTACAACAGAAAAGAAAAAATTCAGGGTAGCATTTAGCCTACTGCCAAGACATATGTGTATCTGAATCTGAAGTTCAAAAAAAATAGTTAATCTGAAACAATTCCTTCCTATAAAAAAACTTCTTAGCGCAAGGCATCCAAATAATAAATCACAAGAAGCGGGGTACTTTATTCACCTGATAGATTTATTTTTTTTTCTTTACCTAAAACTCTAAAATGTCACGAGTTACCAACAGCTTATTTTTTACAATTGTTTACACATGTATTGATTAATTAATTGAAACACTGTAACAGCTACTTTTTCAGAGAGCTGTTTTGGCAGCCAATTTTACAAAACAAGGAAGACAAAAAAGTCCTAGATAAGTATAAATTTAAGTAGATGTGAAGTATGTGAAGTGTGCAAGTTTTATTCATTAGCATAATGAATTCAACATTAAATGTCAAACACAAAAGCTTCTTTCCTAATAAACCCAGATTATTCCTGTATAATCAAACTAAATATGTTTAACTTAACTTACATTCTTATAGTTAAGGCCTGTGGACTTCTGGAGAAAATAGTAGCTTCATTTATCACTTAAACACTGTTTGGTCATGTGTAGCGATTTTTGCCTAGGGAATATCTTAAACTATTTGTGATATTTCTACTTATAATTGCTAAGTGCTGGTAAAATGAAAGATTCTCAAGTCTTTTGTATGATATCGAATCTGAATGGAAGAGAAAGCTGGCAGGTCAGACCAAGTCATTCTGATGACCAAAAGTAGAAATAAATAATGATATGACCTTTGAAAGACTGAGATAGCTGTCAGCAAAGTAGGTATGTGTTTCAACACCTGTAGAAAGATTCATGAGAATCCAAAATGGATAAGAATAAATATTACAAGTTATGTGCACATTATTGCATTCGTTTCCAGTGCAAGAAGCTGCTCTTTGCGCTAAAGTGTAACTATGTGCACATTAGCTTAATATCCACTTGACAAATCTCAGAAACAAGCAGCAACTCAAATCTTTGTGAACACAAATTTTCTTTTGATAGGGTAAGTTGGGTATGTGAGTCCATGCCACCAAATGTTAGGTCTGAAGCACTATGTAGAAGTATCTCAGTTTGCTGCTTCAGGTGGACAGCTAAAACAGGAACCCATACTCTGTCTTGTAGAAGGACATAACAGGCTATACTTTGTGGTCTTTTAGAGTTTTTTAATAAGATGCAGAAGGAAAAGCTATAATTTGTTAAACAAAGAGAGTTCAGCCTGAAGATAAGGAGACTTGTTAGGGAGACATTATAGTGAAGGTGTCTCAGAAGAACAGGAAAGAACTGCTTACAAGGGCATGCCAATGTAGGATTAAGGGTCATGGTTTTAAGCTAGAATAGGGTAGATTTAGCATGGACATGAAGTAAAAGTTAGTTAATATGGGAAGGTGGGTTGTTCAGTGGTTGTTCAAACAGGAGACTGCTAGTGAGGTGGTGGACGCCCTATTCCTGGATTCATTCAAAGTCAGGCTTGATGGGGCTTTGAGCAGTCTGTTCTAATTAGAGAGGTCCCTGCTTATTGTAGGGAGACTGGACTAGATTACCTTTAGAATCCCTTCCAACTCATTATATATTCTATGAAAAAACAATTCACAGTGCACTTTCAAATCATAGAAATAAAGATAATACTGTAAAATTGTAATATTGACAGCAGATTTTGAGGAAAAACACATCATAGAATCATAGAATCTTTAGGATCACCAACACCAAGTCACACAGGGACGTATCCAGATGTGTTTTAAACTTCTGCAGAGAAGGAGACTCCACAACCTCCCTGGGCATCCTGTTCCAGTGCTCTGTCAACCTTATTGGGAAGAAGTTCCTTCTCACATTCGTATGGCATCTCCTGTGTCTCAGCTTACATGTATTGGCCCTTGTCCTATCACTAGATGACACTGAGAAGAGCCTGGCTCCATCTTTCTGACACCCAACGTTTACATATTTATAAACATTAATGAGGTCACCCCTCAGTCTCCTTTTCTCCAAGCTAAAGAGATACAGCTCCACCAGCCTTTCCTCATCAGGGAGGTGTTCCACTTCTTTCATTATCCTTATTGCTCTACACTGGACTTCCTCCAGCAGATTCACAGCTAATCACCATCAGGTTTACTAATCAAATACAGCAATGCAGTCTTACTCCATAAATTCATAGAATCATAAAATATGTTTGGCTGAAAGGTTCCTTTAAATTTTCGAAGCAATGTTCCGCTTACTTTTACAATCAGGAAATCTAGTTTTGCAGGAATAATGCAGTACACAGATTTTCTTATGTGTGTAAAAGTCTAATTTCTGAAATAATATTTTGTTATAATTATGTTGTATTTTTCTCATGAACTTCTTAAAGCTGAAACTCACAAGCACCTGTGTATATATGTGTACCTATGAATTAGAAAGAGGAAGTCAGAATTTTTTGCAGTCACTGTGAAACTGTGATGAATGATATATTGTTAAAATGCTTAAAACATTATTCTGGCATCTGTACTATTTATATCACAGCTTCTTTTAAAAACAATTCTTTTTAAAAACATAAACTTGCTGTCTTTCTGATATACATTGATTCTAAACCTGCCACAATTGCACTGCTGGGTTTAAGCATGTAGAGGAATTATTACAAATAAAAATTGCTTCATCTATTCATGGCTAAAGGAAATAATTTTCTGTAATTGCTCTATTGTAATGTCTTTTTTATTTGAAAGTAAAATACTGTTTTGAGGGAACAACTTTCTTTTCTAGCTTCACTCAATTCTTATTTTCTCTGGGTCTACTTTCTTTCCAACCTGCATACAATATGTGTTCCGTATAGAAATTTCATTGACATACATTCCATACCATTTGTCCAGCTCACAGAATATCATTAAATTTGTGTTCACTCTGAATAACATCAGATATAATCTACTGGCTTCAGTTTCAATTTTCTACAACCTGGAGTAATTTGGAAACAGTCGCCACATTCATAACCTTGTTTGGTTTTTTAAGTCATCTGTGTATCTTCCAACTTTGGTTTATCAGAGTTTATTTTAAGACATTATCTCCAGATAACCAAATAAGCAAAATCTTTGTGTAGGTGGTGCATGAAATACATTGTAACATGTCAATATTGTCTTTTCATCCGAGCTTATAGCAATGTCAGCATCGATTTGTGGAATTAAAAGAGGAGGAAAGTGGGTCTTGTATAAATATAAGGTAAGACTGTTCCTGGAAAAAAATCTCAAGAGACTTCACAAGAAATTTTTTTTAGATTTAAAATAACAATTAAGTTCAAAGCTCCCATTCTTCAAGTTCACTACAGTTTTACAAAAATGTCTATGGCAATTTGCATTAAATGGCTTGTTTGGAAAGTGGAGCACTTAAATGCATGTACTTAACCATGTTTGCAGTCAGAAGCTATTTAATTTTGAAACGTCTTTGTAAATGTTTAAAATGGAAGGTTAAATGAGTCATTAGATGTGAATTACCAGCTAATGTCCCAGGCAAAAAGATCCCCAAAGACACAACAGCTAAAACTTGAGTAGTTCTAAATCATGCAGTTCATATGGTGCAAAGAGAAACAGAGCCTTCTTGGTCTAACCACTGTTAAAGCTCATTATTCTCATGCAAGTTTATCTCCTATTACTACTATTAATTCCTCAGTACAGGAAAGATATGGACATACTCATAGAATCATAGAATCATTAGGGATTGGAAGGAACCTCGAAAGATCATCCAGTCCTATCCCCCCACAACAGCAGGATCACCTAGACCAAGTCACACAGGAACACATCCAGATGGGTCTTAAACTTCTGCAGTGAAGAAGACTACACAACCTCCCTGGGCAGCTAGTTCCAGTGCTCTGTCACCCTCACTGGGAAAAAGTTCCTTCTCATGTTGATGTGCAACCTCCTGTGTTGCAGCTTACAACCATTACCCCTCCTCCTATCATCAGATGACTGACTCCATCCTTTTAACACCCATCCTTCAAATATTTATAAACATTAATGA
>VXBP01003615.1:0-12391 GCA_013400115.1 Rhinopomastus cyanomelas | reverse complement strand
AGAGACTGGGTATTTTGAGAATGCATGCAGCTGTATAGAGGGATACAGGTGTGGGCGCTGATCAGTCAGGCCATCCCTATGCATTGAGCTGGAGAAGCCACGCTGAAATGCATGCGGCTGCACCGAGGGATGCAGGTGTGGGTGCTGAGAAACTCAGGCCATCCCGGACTGACATGTTTTCTTTCCCAGGTCTCTAAATTAGAAGAAGATCCAAGGCCCAAACTGGAGTGGTTTACCATTCTACTTTCTAAGGTTCTGTGAGGGCATTAATGACAGAGTTTCCAGTGTGTATGCACCGTCTTGCATAACCTTTTCTGTGTATAGTTACTGTTAATAAATCTTTCTGGAGTTTCCCTAAGCCATCAGTTGTCTGGTGAATTTTATCCGAGATGCCATTGAGACCTCACTGCTTTGCTTTTCTTTCTTTGATATTAAATTGTGGTCCTGAACCCACCACAGCATCTTTCATATCCAATCCATATCTGTTGTTCCTGTGTTGTTACTGATAATCGTGCATGATAATTTGTCTTACATTTCATTATCCATTTAAAATTAAATTGTTTTTTCTGTTGTATGAATTTTGTTTTATGGGTAAGGGTATGAAGTGTTATTATTGACTTGACACAAGTCTCTTCCTGAACATTTAATTGAAAAGATAAAATTTTTTCTTAGCTATTAATAATTTCTTTAACAAATAATTTCTGGTGAGTTAGGACATTGCAATAAGCAAACTCAAGATGTCTACTGACAGTCTGCTTAGGTATAGTGAACACCATCTTTCTGGCAGCATCTGTCTCCATGTTCTTTAAAAACATGTATAGTTAGACATTCACCCTCTGACTTCCACCAAAATGTATATGTTATTGAGCTTGCTCACTAAGAATCCTAGTCTGAAAAAGACTAATTAGTCATTGATATCTCCAAAGCATTTTTAATAGCAGAGGACGACCGCTGATATCTACTTTCCATTAAAGCAAAGTTCAAGGTTTCTTGGTCTGAAAATCTGTTACAGATTGGAATTTATGCTTATTTAATCAATTGCCTGCTAATGCTGATGACGTAGCCATCTCTTTTCATTATATTTACATATAAGTCAGTTTAGGAGAAATATGAATAGACTTATTTTCCTGATATATTTTTATATAAATTAGGCTTCTAGGATTCCTAGAGAGAGTTTTTTATATCCTTTATTTGTTCTTTTTGAATGTTTTTGCAATATATGTATATATATAAATATAAAATAATTTAAAACCCGTTGGTTCTTTTCATATGATGACATAAGCATTGTATCAAAATTAGGAAAAGTTATGGAAATGGTTCAAAATTGTTAAGGCATCTGGTTGATAAATAGTTAAATAATAACTGAGTGTTACCCCTTAAAATTCTGTTTAGATGACAGAGAATTTTTATGTGTGTATTATATATTGTTTGTGTTGTGCCCATTTTTCCTCATGTTTGACAACAAAAATTAGGAAAGTTAGGAAAGAGAAGCATAGCAATGAAATTGATGAAAAAGTCCTCCACTAAACATACATGCACACTGGTAATTACATACTCCTATAAACTGTAGAACACCCCTAAAATAGTACATCAGCCGTGGGACTCATCTCACTGAACTCCACTATCCTACAGCAGAGAAATTCCCATCTGATTTGGCAGTTTAGCCTTCTGTTTAATTTGGCCTATTTTCATCATCTATTTTAAGATGTGAAGAAGATGAACTGAGCCCTAGCACACTCTGAAAAACAGTTACCTTTTAGAGTTACACAGAGAAGCAGATATTAATCAGAGGCTGCAACATGACTTAAAATTAGGGAAAAATGAGGAGTAGTTGCATGAATTACCTTCACAGAGCAGGAATGTTAGCTTGTGGCATAACATAACTTATGTAGTATGTCATTCAGTTTTACACAAAAATTGGATTAAATTTGCCTTCCCTGTGCCCCCTTCCCCCTTAAATTTGCATTGTAATCATATACAGGTTCTTGTAAATTTTTTTAGGACAGTTGAGCTTTCAGTCTATATTTTGTATGTATTTGGTTTTTGATTATTTTATAAAAGTGCATATCCTGTGGACAAGTTACAATGTTTGGTTTTTTGTCCAGGATAATGGAAAAATGCAGGAGATACTCTAGTGTTTCTGAGAAAAATATTCAAGTATCTCTTTTGTCCTGAATTTTTCATTTCAATAAAGTGTTTAATTTTTCTACTTTCCATATGTGCGCCTAGTCCTGGGTTCAGCTTCAAGCTTTTAATTTAATTCATTACAAAAAGTGAAAACCATTATGCTGAGAGATGTAACAGAGTACTCGGCACTCAGTCCTAAGCAGCACATCTCTGACACTTAATAGAACAGAGGAACACATATGTGAGAGAACAACCTAATATGGTGAGGCTCCGAGATGAGTGGGACCCAGGGCTGGGCAGTTGTGGAGTCACTGCTCCCCTGAGCATGGGCAAGAGGAGACAACTGGTGACACCACAGACCTCTCACACTGAGTGTTGGGTGTGAGGCAGCCTGTGGGTAGCTCCTAGAGCTCAGTGCTGTCTCCTCAGTGTTTCTGATGCACCTTACCATTGGTTCCTCTGAGAAGAAGCAGAACAGCTGGAGATGTTCTGAGAGCAGCAGAACCTGCTGGAACAGGTGCAGAGGAGGGCAACTAAGCTGGTGAAGGGCCTGGAGAATAAATCTTATGAGGAAAGACTGAAAGAGCTGGGGTTCTTTAGTTTGAGACCTCATCACTCTCTATAACTACCTGAAAGGACGTTGTGGAGAGGTTGGTGCTGGTCTCTTCTCACAAGCAATTAGTGATAAAGCAAGAGGGAATGGGTTCAAGTTACAACAGGGTAGGTTTAGACTGAATATTAGGAAGAATTTTTTTCACAGAAAAGATGGTCAAGCACTGAAATGGGCTTCTTAGGGAAGTGTTTCAGTCGCCATCCTTGGATGTATTTAAGAATCGTTTGGATGATGTGTTGAGGGATCTGGTTTAGAGGTGAACTTGTAAGGTAGGGTAGATGGTTGGACTCAATGATCCCAGGAGTCTTTTCCAACCAGAATGATTCAGTGATTCTGTAATTCTGTGAACAGTAGGACTTGGAAGGGACCTCTGGACAGTGGTGAGCTTGGGACACTTGGGTTAATGGTTGAGCTCAATGATTTTAAAGGCCTTTTCCAATCTAAATGACTCTGATTCTATCGTCTACTTCAGAACAATGGCAGGGGCACCTTATCACCCAGTGCTGTGACTCTGGCCTTCCACATGGGTTAAAAGAAGTGAAGGGAAATGGAAAGAACTCAGTTCCCTGTGCTACGGCAGTGGCACCTGCAAGTGCCACATAATCTTATAAAAATTCATCCTGCTGGCACTCCCAAGTGTTTCCAGTTCTAATAGTAGAAAGACCATATTTCTATCGCAGAGGAGGAAACCGCACACTTGTACTGCATGCTAAGGGATTGGTTATACAGAAAGTGTCATATCTGCAGGAGCTTTTATACTGTAGCTACAAAAGCCATGATCTCACACACCTACAGCTCAAACAAGTGCACAGCCAAGAAGGAGGTGAAGGGAAAACCAGACCTCCAGTAAAACTAGACCTGTAAGCAGGACAAAGAAAATTATTTCACTGAGAAGGGCAGGAAAGGAAAAAAAAGAACAAATGAGGAATGTGTAACCGTCATATTAAAAACCTCACAACCTACAGGAAAGGCTGAGGGAGCTGGGTCTCTTTAGCTTGGGGAAGAGGAGATTGAGGGGTGACCTCATTAATGTCTACAAATATTTGAGGGGTGGATGTTAGGAGAATGGAGTCAGGCTGTTCTCAGTGTCATTCCTGTGCAACTTAGAATCATAGAATCATTAAGGATTGGAAAGGACCTCGAAAGATCATCTAGTCCAATGCCCCTGACACAGCCGGATCACCTAGACCAAGTCGCAAAGGAACATATCCGGGTGGGTTTTAAATGTTTCCAGAGAAAGAGACTTGACAACCCCCCCAGGCAGCTTGTTCCAATGATCTGTTACCCTCACTGTGAAGAATTTCCTTCTGATATTTGTATGGAACCTCCTATGTTAAAGCTTACATCCTTTGCCCCTTGTCCTATCACCAGACGACACTGAGAAGAGCCTGCTTTCATCCTCGTGACACCCACACCTCACATTTTATAGACATTAATGACATCACCCAGTGGTGTAGGTGGTCCTGCTGTGGTGGAGGGATTGGACTAGATGACCTTTTGAGGTCCCTTCCAATCCCTCATGATCTGTGATTCTGTGATCCAGGCTAAAAGGACTGGAGAACCTGCACTGTAGGGGGGAATGATACTGGTTTGTGACGCCAAAAGAAACCTGCAGCATTACTCATGCCCTAAACTATATAACTTCAAAATTGTCTCATCGTACCCTGACTTTATTCCTTTACTGGGGTATTTTTAAACAGAAAGTAGGGTTTTGTTTTAAGGATATGGAGTCTCCTTCTCTGGAGACATTTAAAACCTGCCTGGACATGTTTCTGTGTAACTTGGTCTAGGGGATTCTGCTGTGTTTGGGTGTTAGACTAGAGGATCTTTCGAGGTCCTTTCCAATCCCTGATGTTCTGTGATTTAGTGATATGCTTCTGCTCATTTTATAAGACATCTATCCATGACAATGGCCTATTTGAATAACAATATATACATGTAGATTTGTTTTGTAAATTTATCTTCACTTCAGCTTTGCTAGTTTAAAAAAACTTGTTCTCTGATGCACTGCACTGGGATGCCAAGCTCCTGTACACAGAGTGCTTTCTTTTGGACAAGGAGAACCTGTGCAAATGCTAGTGAAATACTATGGTTCCATGTTTATCATTTATCCCCAATTAAGTTATAAGTGGATCGGACATATGTGATAAATTACAGGATCTATGTGTGAACTGTACTATATTTTATTTTCTCGGGGGAAGTTTTTCACTGAGGCTTTTCACCAATTTATACTTATTGGTATTTTAAGTTATTTGACCTCTTTTTCAGATGACTTTCTGCCTCCAACATATTTTTCAGTAGCTGCTCAGGAGACCAAGAAAGCCAAAGACTTCCTGCCATGCAAAAACTGTGTGGCCAGCAGAAGTAGGCTGTACTTTTCACCTTGGACTAGTGAGGTCTCACCTCAAATATTGCATTCAGTTTTGGGCACCTCAATAGAAGAAGGACATTGAGCAGCAAAATTGTGTCCAAAGAAGAGCTACAAAGCTCGTGAAGGCCTGGGAGGATAGATCTTATGAAAAGTGGCTGAGGGGAGACCTTATCACCCTTTACAACTACTGGAAAGGTGACTGTAGAGACGTGTGAGTGAGTTAGTCTCTTCTCCCAAGTCAGTAGAAAGAGGATGAGAGGAAAGGGCTTCAAGTTGTGCCAGGAGAGGTTCGTATAGGATGTTAGGAAAAATTTATTCTCTGAAAGAGTGGTGAAGTATTGGAACAGGCTGCCCAGGGAAGTGGTAGAGTCACCATCCTCAGGAGTGTTCAAAAAACATGCAGGTCTGACACTTGGAAACATGGTTTAGTGGGCATGGTAGTACTGGCAGTTCAACTTGATTAGCTTGGATGTCATGATTCTATGACTGTAAGTGATTGTCACCCTTTACTTGGCTCTGGTGAAGGCACATCTCAATTACTGTGGTTTGTTTCAGGCACCTCAATACAGGGAAGACCTCGAGGTGCTGGAGTGGGTCCAAAGAAGGGCAACAAGGTCAGTGGAAGGTCTAAAGAGCAAGCCTTATGAGGAACGGTAAGAGAACTGAAGTTTTTAGTCTGAAGAAAAGAAGGTAGACCTTATTGCTATCTACAATTACCTGAAAAGAAGTTGTACAGAGGTGGGACTTGGTCTCTTCTCACACATAACAAATAATAGGACAAAAGGAAATGGCCTCAAATTGCACCAGGGGAAGCTTAAGTTAAACATTAGGGAAAAAGGTTTTATTGAAAGATTCATCAGGCATTGGTAAGGTCTGTCCATGTTGATAGTTGAGTCACCATCCCTACATATGCTAAAAGTAGTGCAGCTATGGTGCTCCAGGATGTGCTTTGGCAATGCTCTGGGTTGGACTTGAGGATCTTGAGGAGTTTTTTTGACTTAGAAGTATCTATGTTTCTGTAACTAACACCTTTCTTTACCCCTCTTCCCAGGCTCAGCTTCAGTCTTTCTCTCTCAGTATATGTATCAACAGAGGACATCTCTGCAACTCCTTGCTGCCAATACCTTGACATCGGTATTAAACTTGTGGTTATTTCACTCCCTGTTTGATTTTTTCCTGGTTTTATTCTTAGTCTAAGAAAGGATTAAAAAATATCTTGCAGCAAATTAGTGTTAGTGCTTCTTTGTCCCATTTGTATCATATGAAGAATTGTAAATAAATCTGAAAATAAGAGAAATAGAAAATCACTTCAGTCCTTGCCTTCAAAATTTTCTGCCCAGCACTGTGAATTTTACAAAGATTAATAATGATCCTAATACTAGTTCTGACATTATTGTGTAGCTTTAGGAGATGCTTGCATGCCAACAAGGAAAGATTAATCTTCCTAAGTGTGAATAAAAAAGCAAAAATTATATTTCTGTATTTATATTCTAGCGTGAGTGGTGTGTGGATGACCATTTTCGTGATGACTACCAGTGTTCCAGACACTACTCTCAGAAGAAAGAGAATGTTTATACTTCATGTATGGAAAAAAGCATCAGACTATTTTCTCACACTTAGCATTTGTGAGCTTTTGGTATTTTCTATTTTTGATATTTTCTATTATCCTCATGAATTTGATTTATTGTTTTGATGTTGTCATCAGAAATATTTATTATTCCCAGAATACTGATGCAGTGAAGATTAATGAAGGCTTTATAATTGTGTTCTGAAGCTTAGGATGATCCAGTAATATAACTTGTATATCTAGAGCTTAAACTTTTACTGTGTTATTCATAGGCATGTGAAGGTTACTTCAAGTAAGAAGACCTGCCATTTAAATGCCATATTTAAAGTTCCAGCATGGTTATAAAGAAACAGAAGGGCAATAGTTAATAGCATCTTAATTTTGAAAATGATAAATTTCAGACAGAGCTCTCACTAACAGTATTTTCAAATTGAAAACAACCAGTAAATATATCTTTTGAAGTTTTACTTCCAAAAATGTCTTTGTAATTTTAATTAATTTCTTGTGAACTCAGAATCTAACTCAAATTCCCATGTGGAGGTGCAGAGCATGATAGTGATTGAAATGATCATGAGTGATTGAAATGCACGAACACACAAAACTTAACACAGCAGATTATATATAATTTATCATTACTCTCAATACAACATTCTGTAAGATTAGTATTTTCCTTCATTTCTTGCTTATTCAACACTTTGAGTTTTCTCATGTTCTTGTATAGTCTGATGTCATCACACAATTTCTAGGATTGCAACATGATGATGTTCCAGGCATTTTCTACAAGTTCAAATATGACACATACAGTAACTTGAAAAACTGTATTAAATTCTCCGTGGTGCCATCTGAAAACAAGGAATCTAAATTCCAGATGTATGTTTCTTCAGTACAAAGTTAATAATATTTGGTATTTTGGTAATGAGTTCTTAAAGTGATTTCTTTTTCCACAATATTTATAATGTGTCTAATTCTAATCTAATTTATTAAGTAATTTCATTTTTTCATTATTTTAAATAGTTTTCTTTCATGATTGTTCAATACAGGTAAGCTTTGTAATATTGCAATGTCAAAATTCCAATGTACTTCACAGAATATTTATTAGTTATTTATGGTAAATCAGTTTGGGGGTTTTTTTAATACCTTAAATTACATAAAAACATAAGAACGCAGTTATTGAAATAGTTAATGTTGTATCTGAATGACACTGAAAACAAATCAAACATGCAAGGAAGTGCATTTAGATGTAAAAGGAGATCACAAAGAGCAATGCTACCTAGCATAAATATCATATAGAAAGCTATTTATAAAAATGTTTTTCTTAAATATGCTTAAATAAAGTAGTGAAAAATATTATTTAGCTGTTGAGCTGATGCAATCTAGGTTTTCAAATACTAACAAAATTGTAATACATTGTTTCTAAATTAAAATGAGTTATAAGAATATGTGAACCACTTTAACAATTTTATAAATTAGCTTTTTTTATTATTATTATTCCAAACTGAAAAGAGAAATATTTTGTACATGAGATATTTCTGGACTATTGGATCAGCTAGGGATTTAATTATAAACCTCATCGTCATAAACCACATTTATTTAGTCTGATTTAAAATTCCATTTGAAATCCGATTTGCATTCAATATTATCAATATTGTGTTTAAACTGTTCAAGACTGGAATAATCACAATTTGCTGCTAGTGATTTTAAGCTGTGTAAGCAGTAGAATCATAAAATAGAATCTGTGTCAAAGTAGAAATGTTTGAGCATTCAAACTGAAGTTTGAATGACACAAAGAAAGTCTATTTCCTTTTGCATTCCTCCAAGATAAAACTTTGTATGCAAGGAAGAAGGCCCAACATTCCGGGGCCTGTGGTGAGATATAAGTAGCAAGACTGAAAAAAAAAAATAAAAATATCAGTGTGAAACACAGAAGTTTAAAGATATTATTATGTCATCCTTCATGGTGGGAACATAATTTGCACGTGAAAATAGGGACATATCTGAAACTAGGATAATTTAACTGCAATAAAACGTAATGAACAAGTAAACCTCTGGAACATTTTGCTAGTCATACTGCACAACAAAAAAAATTAGACCATGCAGTAGATTCTGTGTGGTTATCAGTTATACTGTATATCACTCAGATATTATTTAATTAGTACTATTGTTATTCCTGTTGTTTCTTACCTCTTTGTTTTGTTAAACTCTCCTCATCTCAACCTCATGGGGGGTTTACCTTTTTTTACCCAATTTTCCTTCCCATCTTGCTGGGGAGGTAGGTGAGGAAATAATAAATGAGTGGCCACACGGTGTTTTGTCGTCAGCTGGGCCCAAACCATAACACTGGACAGGGCTGAACACTTGACTGCTGATGAGAAGTAGTGAATGAATTCTTTATTTGTTTTGCTTCCTTGTACATTTGCTTTATATGTTAAACTGTCTTTACCTCAACATATGGGCTTTCTCACTTTTACCATTCTGATTCTCTCTTCCCACCCTGCTGTGGGGTAGTGACTGTGTGGGACTTAACTGTCTACCAGAGCTAAACCACAACAACTTGAAAAGAGTTAGGTACCATCACCCTAGTTGAACACTGGCAAGGCCTAATGAGGCCAAGGACATCATCTTTGATTCTTTACAGTAATAAAATGAAGATAATGATTATTGCCATATACACTGACTGAAGCTGAAATGTCATTGTCCTTTTCGTAATTCTGCCTTTAAATAGATTGTCAGAATGCCTGAAATTAAATTATTATTTATATATTCAAATAGAAAGAGATGCTTGGCTTAGTTTACAGTCTGTTCAAAGAATTTCCTCAAAATAAAGATTTGGGAATATGTGTATTGACCAACACAGACTGTTGCAAGTCTTGCTACAGACAAAATAACTTTACTGAGGACTCCATAGATCTACCTCTTGGGATCACAAACATGCTAAGACAAATTTGTGTGTAAGTCTATTATAGTTCATGTCTGAAATGACCAAGTAAGAAACGCTCACCTAGAGATTGTGAACATAATGTTGTCAGAATTTGATTAACAGCAAGTGAGATGGCTCAAACAATTGTAAGCAAACAGAAGATAGCTTGTGAACAGGGTAGTAGGAGGAATTCTGCACCTGGCAATGCTCTGTATGGGAATGACATCTGCAGAGCCCGAGAATGTGAGTTTTGTTCCGTCAAGGTCTTGCTTAACAAAGTTTTGGCTGTGAGGTCCCCCATACTGTTAGAGTGAAATAAAACACTGGCTGGTAGTGAGTATAAAAGAGAGGTGTCTGAATGGTACAGGGTGATCAGCAGCCCACCCCAGCCTGCAGTCAGGAAAAGACATTGACTAAAGGACTGCTGGAGACATCAAGAGATCTATGAAGCTGAAGAAGCAAGGAGGGGCAAATCACCTATCACCAGCACCACAGCCCTAGCTATAAATGAGGCTGACTATGTCGAAAGACTGACTGGGACGATGGCCAGAGAAACTGATGACTGTCTCTGGAGATCTGCAGAGCCAAGGAGTGAGGTAGGGAGCCAGAGCCTGTACTTCTAAGTGGTGTTTTCTTAACTACCTTCTCTCTCTTTCCCATTTTTCCTTAATCTACTTTCTGATTTGGCCATCTAGTGACTTTAATGATTTCAGGTACCTTCTGAGTTTGGAATCTGATAATATTAGTAAACTTTGACTTTCATGTAGACCTGTGATATAAGATTACTTAACTGGACTCCAAGTGAATCCTGAGTCACTACCTTCTCTTAATGATTGGGACATCACATATGTCTAAAAGTAGTGTGAAGAAGTGAAGTATGGAACAGTATAAAGAACTGTGCTAGGAGAATAGGACTGGAAAGTAACATGAGGACAGAACCAGCAACAGAAGATAAAAGAGACGATCACTTGAAATCATTCAAAGTAGTATTTGATTGCAAAGCCCATGTAACTTTCAGACTGAAACTCTGTTGATATAAAGCTGTCATAGTAAAACAAAGATTATGTATGCGTTTGTATGTGTGTGCTTGAGAAAGAGATGTTGAAGGAGATGTGTGACCTGTGACACTTTTGCTGAGTGGTTATATGTCAAAAGAGAAAGCCTTATTCCATACAAGACAGTATTGGAACCTCCTGTCTTGTGTTATTATTCAGTATAATTGTTATTTACACAGTGTTTTGTTCAGTAGAAATGCTGCAGTTTTTATTTTTTTTTTTAATTTGGTTTGGTTTGGTTTTTTTCTCCTGGCATTTTTGACGACAAAATTGGTGTCCTTATATGATGGAGTTACAGCATTGGTGGATAAAGGAAAATCAATTGATGTCATCTACCTGGATTTGTGCAAAGCACTGGACACTGTCCTGCACAACATACTTATCTTTCTGCGAAGAGACATGGATTGATGGGCAGACCACTTGATAGATAAGGATTTGGCTGCATGTTTGCTTCAAAGAGTTACAGTCAACGGCTCTATATCCACATTCAGACCAGTGATGTATGGTGTACCTCAGTGTTCCATATTGGGACCAGTATTATTTAATTCTTTGGCAGAGATATGGAGAGTGGGTTTGAGTGCTCTCTCAGCAAGTTTGTGGATTACATCAAGCAGAGTGGTGCAGTTGATGCACACTGCAGAGGTACCCTGACAGGCCAGAAAGGTGGACCTCTACAAGCCTTTTGAAATTCAAAAAGTCCAAATGCAAGGTTCTGGACTAGGGCCAGGGCAATCCCAAGCACAGAATATGTCATGAGTGGATTGAGATCAAAAAGGACTTGGGGGTAGTGGATGAAAAGCTGCATATGAGCTGGTAATGCGTGCTTGCAACGCAGAAAGATTATCATCCTGAGCTGCAGCAAAACATGTGTTTTGACTACAAGGTCAAGAGAGATTATTTCCCTCCTCTATTCTGATACTGTGAGACTCCAGCTGGAGTACTGTGTTCAGTCCTGAAGTTGTGATATAAGAAAGACATGGACCTGCTTAACTGGGTCCAGATAATGGTCCATGAAGTTGATCAGGGGGATGGAGAACCTCACCTGTGAACAGAGGCTGAAAGTTGTAGCAGTGGTTATCATGGAGAAGAGAAGCTTTCAGAACTTCAAGTGGGATTTTAGTAATAGGATAGGAAGACAAGCATTACACTGAGCATTGCAGATTTACATCAGAAATTAGGAAGAAGTTCTTCCCTGTGATGGTGGTGACACAATGTAACAGGCTGCCCAGAAAGATTGTGAATGCCTCTTATCTGAAATTGTGCAAGGTTTGGTTGAGTGGGTCTTTGAGCATCCTGATCCATGGGCAGGAAGATATCCCCGCCCATGGCAGGGCAACTGAATTTTGATGTACTTTACAAACCCTTTCAACAGAAACTATTTTATGATTCTACTTTATTTTTTATGGTTTATTTTACCAATTTATATTTAATGAATATTGTATAAATGCAATTAATAGATATTGCAGTCTTTTCTTAAAAATGGAGTTCTACCAGATCCTAAGTGAACCCTGAAGCACAGAGGTTTGGCTGCTGAAGGCTGGCTACATTTAAATTTACATGCCTGGCATAAGCAATAAAAACAGTGCTGTATCATTTCCATTATTAGAGTGTGTGTAAAGTTAGCTCCAGAAATTTGGTCTAGTCTCTTGCTGTGTCTAGCAGATCAAGGGAAGTTATTCTATGCAGAAGAACTGCTAACAGAGCTGGCGCTGAGCAGCGCTCTGGACAACCCAGCACTGAG
>VXBP01003612.1:321541-359439 GCA_013400115.1 Rhinopomastus cyanomelas | reverse complement strand
ACACTCTGGGGTGGGTTTGGGGTCCCTAAGGGGCTGGGGGTGCTGTGGGAGGGCTCAGCTGTGCTGCCCTGCCCTCAGCCCCCTGCATCATCACTAATCACTCACTTCTGTCTCCCCATCCAGGGCAGCCCCGAGACGGGACGCAGACTGAAAGGTGAGTGGGACCCCGCTGGGGCTGGGATGAACCGAGCTGGGGGCTCTCCTGGGCTCTTCTCCTGCTCCCCCTCCCCTGCTCTTGACCCTGGTGCCGTGGCCAGCAGGAGTGGCGACCAGGCTGAGCCGCCGGCGGGTCTCGTGCCGGGACCTGGGCCGGGTGGACTGCGATGGCTGGCTCCTGAAGAAGAAGGACCACGTGGCTTTTATGGCTCAGAAGTGGAAGCGGTGCTGGTTTGTGCTGAAAGGCCACACTCTCTACTGGTACCACCACCCCAGTGTGAGTGGGGACACTGGGTGGCCTCGGTCTCCTACCAAGGGCAGCCAAGGCGGGCAGTGAACACGGCTGTTTGTCCCTTGCAGGATGAGAAGGCTGCAGGACTCATCAATGTGGCCACCTACGACCTGGAGAGCACGAGGGAGCAGAAGAAGAAATAGTGAGTGGGGTCTGTCCCCCCATGGACCTCTGGGCTGATGGTAGAAGGTGCAGGGATGGTGTTGTAGAATCCTAGAATCATCCTGGCTGGAAAGGACCTCCAGGAGCATCAAGCCCAGCCCTCAGCCCAACAGCTCCCTAACCCCCAGACCACGGCCTCAAGTGCTCCAGCTACTCGGTTTTCAAACCCCTCCAGGGATGGTGACTCCACCACCTCCCTGGGCAGCCTGTTCCAGTGCCCAGCCACTCTGTCAGGGAAGAACTTCTTCCTAAGATCCAATCTAAACCTCCCCTGATGCAACGTGAGGCCATTTCCCCTCGTCCTATCATTAGGAATTTGGGGGAAGAGAGCAGCAGCAGCCTGGCTACAACCTCCTTTGAGGTAGCTCTAGAGAGCAAGAAGGTCTCCTCTCAGCCTCCTCTTCTCTAGACTCAATAACCCCAGTGTCCCAGGAGTGTGGGTCCATCAGCCCTCCTGGATACCACCTGCATGTCCCTGCAGTGATGGTGGGGTCCCCAGGAGCTAATGGGTACCCCAGTGAGCTGGTGGGATCCCCAGAGAGCTGGTGGGGTCCCTGAGGTGCTGACAGGACTGACTGTCACGAAATACAAGATCCTAAACCCTAAGCAAGATATGCACTGGTCTTACTGGACACCAGTTGCCCAGACAAGCTGTGGCTGTTCCATCCCTGGAAGTGTTGGACGTGGTTCTGGGTTGGATGGGGCTCTGGTCTGGTGAGAAGAGTCACTTCCCACAGCAGGATCTTGAGACTGGATGATCTCTGAGGTCCCTTCCAGCCCAAACCAGTCTGGGATTCTTTGAAGACTGAGGACCACAGCAGCAGGGAAAAGCCCAAACCCCTGGGCTGGGTTGGGATGGGGCAGGGGCTGTGGTGCAGGAGAGGCTGGATGGGGTCTTGGGGGTCTAAGGGCTGGCTCCCCATCAGCAAACACTTGCTCTCCTCCAGTGTGTTCCAGCTCTCCCACCAGAGGTACAAACCCTTCATCTTCGCTGCAGAAACGCTGGCAGACCTGAGCATGTGAGTAACACAGCAACCAGCACCACTTCCACCCCCCTGGGCTGGCCACCACCTTTCATCCTCTGTCCTTTCATCCCTCCTTTCTTCCCCTATTAGGTGGGTCAGTCATCTCATATCAGCCAAAACCCAGTATGCGCTGGCCCACCAGTCAGTCCCGGACAGGGAGGAAGGTAACTGGCCCATCCCAGGGTGGGAGATTGGGGTTGGTTCTCCTGCAGGAGACGGGAGCTGCAGGGTTCCCAGTAGGACCACCATGCCTGCTGCTACAGCCCCTGTATGGGACCACTGGGAGCTCTCCCTGGGATTTGGGGGAAACGAGAGGAACTCCCCCTGCGAGGAGGGTTGGGGTGATGCTCTGCTCTGGGGGAGGATGGGGGGAGGCATTCTGGGGCTACCATCATTCCCCTGTGGCCTCCAGACTGCTACAGCGAGACAGAAGCTGAGGACCCTGATGATGAGTCCCCAAGGCACGGATGTGACTCGGTGAGTGGTTCTAGGGGACATCGTGGGGAGGGGATGGAGGAGCCTCGTTTCACCTCCCGCCTGCCTCTCCCTCCAGCCAAAGAAGCGGATACAGAACACCCCGCAGAGAGCCCAGCTCTTCCAGGCCAGCGGCGACTCCAGCAGCACAGCCAGCAGCCCCCAGGGCAGCCCCCGGCCCTGCTCACCCATGGGTAGGTGCTGGGGCTGGGGGGGACATTTGTCACCCTATGTGCACCCCTTCATCAAAGCTAGGGCCACCCTTTTGCCTGTCTGGAGTAACCTGGAGTGTTGGAGGGTGAATCATCAGGTGTCTCCGGATGCTCTCAGGGTAGGGTCATGTTTGAGGGCAGCCCCAGGGCTTTGGGGGCAGCCTCAGGGCTTTGGGGGCAGCCTCAGGGCTTTGGGGGCAGCCTCAGGGGTTTTAGAGAATTGTTGGAGTTGGAAAAGACCTCCAGGAGCATCAAGTCCAACCATTATCACACTGGCACTGCCAGGTCACCACCAAATCAGGTCCCTCAGCACTACATCTTTTAAATACTTAGAATCATCCTGGATAGAAGGGACCTCCAAGATCACCAAGTCCAGCCCTCATCCCAACAGCTCCCTAACCCCTAGACCATGGCCTCAAGTGCTCCAGCTACTCAGGTTTTAAACATCTCCAGGAATGGGGACTCCACCACCTCCCCAGGCAGCCTGTTCCAGTGCTCAACCACTCTCTCAGCAAAGAACTTCTAAGATCCAGTCTAAACCTCTCCCTGACACAACTTGAGGCCATTTCTCCTCATCCTATCATTAGTAATTTGGGAGAAGAGGCCAGCAGCAGCCTCACTACAACCTCCTTTGAGGCAGCTGTAGAGAGCAAGTCTCCTCTCAGCCTTCTGTTCCTTCTAGACTGAACAACTCCAGCTCCCTCAGCTACTCTCCACAGGCCCTGTTCTCCATTCCTCTCCCCAGCCTCATTGCCCTTCTCTGGCCCTGCTCCAGCCCCTCAGTGTCCTTCTGATCCTGTGGTACCCAAAACCAGATCCAGCACTCAAGGTGCAGTCTCACAAGTGCAGACCACAGGGCCACCATCACCTCCCTGCTCCCGCTGGTTACCCTATTCCTGATCCAGGCCAGGATGCCATTGGCCTTCTTGGCCACCTGGGCACCCTGCTGGCTCCTGTTCAGCAGCTGTCATTCAATACCCCAGGTCCTTCTCCACCAGGCAGCTGTCCAGGCCCTCTGCCCCTAGCCAGGAGCTGCTGGGGGTTGTTGTGACTGAAGCACCTCCTTTTCTCTCAGCTGCTCTTCAGACATCTTGTGTTCAAGACCCTTCATCAGCTTCACTGCCCTTCTTTGGGACAGCCTCAGGGGTTTAGGGGCACCTCCATGGGTTTTGGGACAGCCCCACAGGTTTCAGGACCGCTCCAAGGGGTCTTGGGGCAGCTCTGTGGGGTTTCAGGGCTGTCCCCGTTACAGTGGCCCTTCTCCTCACCCAGACCCCACAGGGGAGGATCTCGAGTGCCTGATGCAGTGCCTAGCACAGGGCGGGGTGTCCCTCATCGGGCGGCAGCGCTTCCTGACGCAGGAGCAGTACCGCAAGTCCTTCGTCCGGCGCAACAAGAACCCTCACATCAACGAGAAGGTGCACACAGTGCGGGCCCTGCAGAGCACGCTCAAGGTGAGAGCCCACAGCCAGCCCCTAGACCCTCCAGTCCACGGTCAGCCTCTCCAAAACGCTGCCCTTTCTCCAAGCAGGCAAAGCTGGTGGAGCTGCAGGCCCTGGAGCAGCTGCTCAGCGACCCTGCGCTCACCTCAGAGAAGTTCAGACGTTGGAAGGAGGAGCACCAAGAGCTCTACCAGGAACTGCAGGAGTGCTGGACACAGCAGCAGCCTCAGAACCCCAACGGGGGGCTCAGGGCTGAGTGTGGCTCTCCCAAAGAGGCAGCTGAACCCTGACACCTCATTGGGACAGGATCCAAAACATGGTGCTGTGGGAGCGAAGTGGGTGCATTGCCTATGCTGGGCTGGGGACACAGAGGAACTGATGGTCCCTCCAGGTGTGGATTTGCCACAGAAGAGGCTTCTGCTGTGACCCCTCTCCCTCAAGCAGGACATTGCTGGGACTCTTGCTTTGTTTAAGGACATTTTTGCCTCAACTGCACGTTGACACTGGGGATCTTCTCCTGGAGGAATATGCCCCCTGTCATAGTGCTGCCAGCCCACTCTGCTAGGGCTTCCTTCTGCTGTAAATACAACTGTGGACAAGGGCTGATTGTATCGTGGTCTTTTCTGGTACTGAGATACAGAGACACAGATCATCAGGGGTTGGAAGGGACCTCCACGGGTCATCAAGTTCAACCCCCCTGCTCAAGCAGGGCCATAGAACCTAAGAAAGGTTACAGAGAAACACATCCAGAGAGTCTGAAAAGTCTTCAGAGATGCAGACTCCACATGCACTCTGGGCAGCCTGTTTCAGCGCTCTGTGACCCTTACAGTAGAGAAGTTCTTCCTCATGTTCAGGTGGAACCTTCTGTGCTCCAGTTGACACCCAGTGCCCCTTGTCCTATCCCAGGGCACAAGTGTATCTTTTTTCTTGACCCCCAGCCCTCATGGATTTAGAGACAGGGATTACGTCCCTTCATAACCTTCTTGTCTCCAAGCTGAAAAGTCCCAGGTCTCTCAGTCTCTCCCCATAAGGCAGGTGCTCTTGTCTCCTGATCCTCCTCGTGGCCCTCCGCTGGACTCTCTCAATCACATCTCTGTCCCTCTTTCAATATCCCTGCAGTCACCAGCCGCCAGGGCTCGTGGCACCCTTGTGCTCTCCTTTCTCCATGCCCACGTTGCGAGCCCACCGTGGCAAGCTCTGGGGGCTCTGTGCAGGTCGCAAGGGGCAAACGGAGATCGGGGAGCAGGAGAAATGCTCAGCCTGGAAACGGCGGCGGGGTCCTGTCCCTTCCTGGGCCACCGGGTCCTGACAGACGCCCTATCTGAGCAGCTGCAACACGGCCGGGCTTAACCAAAGGTCCACATCTGGACCCTGGACGAGGGGAGGAGGCCCTGAAGGGGACTTGGAGCCGGTGAAGGAAGGGAGGGCAACGGTGAGGCCGGGTTAGGCCCCACTAGGCCCCACTTTCGCAATAGGCCCCAGACCCGCCGGCCGCATAGCGCATGCGCAGGGGCAGACGGGTGGCACCTGTGGACAATTTTCCTTCGCCAGCAGCCGCCACTCCATCCGCGAAGCTACAGGACTCGAATCAGCGTTCCGGTGAACCAATAAGCAAGGAGCAGGGGAGGAGCCGACTCTCCAGATAGGCTGTCGGGTGATGCTGCGCCCCTCCCTGCTGCTGTAACGGTCGCGGCGCGTGGAGCGGCGCGGGCAGCGCGTTGGAGCCAGGTGAGGGCGGGGAGGGCCTCAGGAACCGGGGGGCTTGAGACCGCCCTGGGCCTTGCGGGCGGGCTCCGGCCTGGGGCAGCGCCGCCGCCGTGATGACCTTCGGTGGAACGGTGGAACCAGTCCTCTGTCTTCTCCTTCCTCCCGAGTCCCTCAACCTCTCAAGGAGCGGTCCTCTCCCCTCAGGGTCGGGCCCTCAGGGTCCGGCTGCGCCTTCAGGCCGCTTCCCCATCTTCTCAGTTTTCCGGGGCAGCCGCCTCATCCTGTCCCTCTGTAACCCTCGTGCCTCTCTCCCCCCAGAATCCCTGTTCCCATCCCCTTGTGGAGGGTGCAGCGCTGGCCCTGGCATTCCAAGCTCCTACCACATACCGCCCCTCCATCACTCCGTCCCCCTTCCTGTGCCCCCCGTCTACTCGTCCTCATTTTCCACAGGATTCTTTCTCTGCTCCCACTCTGCAGGGCCAGTCTGGTGCCCGCTGCTGGAAGGGGGGTGGTCTGTGTTGGGGGGTGTTGTCTATGAGTCAGGAGGCAATGCTGCGTTTGCTTTGTCTGATTTTTCTTATTTAAAGAGCTCACGCTGGAATTTCCCTGTTTTAGGTGCCAGGCAGCAGTGCTGGAGACTGAGATTTAAACTCGGGAGTTTCAGAAATACCCTTAAATTCAACCAAACAAGCACAATATTAGCTGGGAGTGTTTTATTTCTTGACTCTCTGAGTGGAATGCTGCTTCTGGTTCCTTATCGTGTTGTACCCCCAATGTCTGTCCTGTGTTATAAAACCTTTATTTGTGTTGTTTCTAGGAACTGGTATCCTTGAATCACTTGTAGAAATGTCTTAAGAGCTGGCAGTCAAGGATTTGGTGTTTGTTTGATGGAGATTTGGTGTTTGATTGGTGGAGGTTTAGTGTTTGGTGAGAGACCTTCAAGTTCTACGGGGAAACCTGAGAGCTCTGGGTTGTGCTCACAACATCAGAGGCAGGGAAATTCACTGTCTGCTCAGAGAGGCAGATTAAGTTGAAGCAAAGCTCTGGATAGGTAACAATGGCCATTTATGGAGCTGTATCACTTAAGTTTTGAATGGTTGCTTGTTCTCTCTCTGCGGGATGGTTACGTGTTCTATGTAGTTGCTTATAGTTGCTCAGTGACCACTAGAGAGGGCAGAAATGGGCTGGTTTGGAGTTCAGCCTTCTAAAGGGAAATTTTGAGTCTCTACAGCCATAACGCTGGCATGTGGGTGCCATGATGACTGGTGCTCTATAAATAACTCCACGGGGATCACACCTAGCCCAGCTGAAAGGCTCTGCTGAGCTGCTGCATACCTGGAGAGTGCTGCAAATGGGATCTCTCCTCACCTGTCAGGCATGAAGAAAACGACAATAACCGCAAAGGGGTTTGAAGTGTTGCCTGTGCTACTGCTGGGGCTGAAACAGAGATGGTCTTAGGAGGAGGTGGTAATTAAATCTGAAGTACTGGGTTACTTCTCTCTGTGAAGAGCAGCTGGTTAGTGGGAACAGGGTTTGGTTTGTGCTGGTTTTAAAGTATGGTTCTTTCTTTAGTGCCCTTAAGTTCATGGGATGGATAAGATGGCTGCTCTTGAGAAGCATCCAGACCTGGTGCTCCAGCAGAAGGGTAAGGGCAGACCTTCTTTTTAAATCCTTCCTGCTGGTGGATTGTTTCACTTTCTCTGAATCATAGAATCATCATGGCTGGAAAGGACCTCCAAGATCAAGTCTAATCCTCATCCCAACAGCAACCTAACCACTAGACCATGGCCTCAAGTGCTCTAGCTATTTGGTTTTTAAACACCTCCAGGGATGGGGACTCCACCACCTCCCTGGGCAGCCTGTTCCAGTGCCCAGCCACTCTCTCAGGAAAGAGCTTCTTCCTAATATCCAATCTAAACCTCCCCCTGATGCAACTTGAGGTCATTTCCCCTCATCCTATCATTAGTAATTTGGGAGAAGAGAGCAGCAGCAGCCTCACTACAACCTCCTTTGAGGTAGCTGTAGAGAACAAGGTCTCCTCTCAGCCTCCTCTTCTCTAGACTCAATCACCCCAGTTCCCTCAGGTGCTCTTCACAGGACAAGAAGAGATATGGTCCAGAACAGGCTGCTTTACCAAAAGCTCTTCATTAAATAAATGTCTTATCCCTGCAAAATAAACACTTTGCCTGTTTGTGTAAAGATAGTGAATAATTTGATAACAGACCTCTCTCCTGAGTGATAAATCAGAAGGATTTCTTAGCAATTAAAGCAAAAATGTGTAATTGAACCAGTTTTGCTGTGTGCCAGTGCTGCTGGCTGAGCTCCAGAGTATCAGCAGGGTGTAATATCACCCAGCTTACCCACGGGAGTACAACTGACTGCTCCTGCATTGTGACTTCCATAACGAGATTGATTTTCAGTCTCCTGCTGATATTAGATTTTCTCTGTACTGGCTGCCATGTCCTTTTGTGGAAGAGGTTTCTGTAGCAGCAATCTGGGGAGTCAAGCAGGGATTGGTTTTGATAGCACAAGCAACTAGATAAGGCTTAATTAAACACATTAAAAGGCTTTTCTGTCTCTTGGCTAAAACATAAATACCTCTGGCTTTTCATCTCCAGATCCCAGCTCCAGTCAGAGGAGTCACTTCTCGGAGACCGACTGGCAAACACCGATGTTGTCTGTGAAGTTCCAGAGCAGAGTCAGTCGCTGCTCAAGCGTGGCCGACAGCGGGGATGGGGGCCTCGGGACCTCCTGCTCAAACAGCACCGAAGGTGATGGTCAGCACGAGGGCACACTACCAGCCACAGACTTCTCAGTTTTCCTAGAAGCCCAGAAGTGTTAAATAGCCTGGTGTCACTGACCCCTGGAGTGTGAAACTTGGGGAGAGGACAACTGTCATGAGGTCTGGACACTATTTCAAAGCCAGTGCCTCAGTGAACAGATGCTCTGCCTGATAAATGATTGAGGGACTTGCTGTTCTCTGAGCTGGTTGGGTTGTCTTCTAAGCATTTTGAACTGACTAATGGATCCACCCTGGTGGTTTGTCAGGTCATATTGACCAGCAGATGATTTGTCCTTCAGGGCTCAGTGCTGGGAACACTCCAACAACTTTATCAATGATTGTGATGAGGGCATTGAATGCTCCCTCAGTTTGCAGAGGACACCAAGTTGGGAGGGAGTGTGGATCTGCTGGAGGGTAGTAAGGCTGTACAGGGGGACCTTGGCAGGCTGTGTCGATGGGCTGAGGACAATTGTCTGCATTTTAGTCACAACGATCCCTTGCAGCACTACAGACTTGGGGCGGTGTGGCTGGAAAGCAGTCTGTGTTCTAATTGACAGGTGGCTGAGTATGAGCCAGCAGGGTGCCCAGTTGGCCAAGAAGGCCAATGGCATCCTGGTCTGGATTAGAAACTGTCCCCAGCAGGAGTAGGGAGGTGGTTGTCCCCCTCTACTCAGCAGTGGTGAGGCTGCACCTTAAGTACTGGGTCCAGCGTTGGGAACCTCAGTAGAAGAGAGACATCGAGGTGCTCGAGTGAGTGCAGAGGAGGGCAGTGAAGCTATGGAAGGACCTGGAGAATCAATCTGATGAGAAGAGCTGAAGAGAGTTAGGTTGGACTGGATGACCTTTAAGGTCTTTTCCAACCTTATCATTACTGTGATACTGAGTTGGGGCTGTTTAGTTTGAGGAAGAGAAGGCTGAGGGGAGACCTCATTGCTCTCTACAACTATCTGAAAGGACATTGTAGAGATGTTGATGCTGGTCTCTTCTCTCAGGTCATTAGCAACAGAAGCAGAAGGAAGGGCTTCAACGGGGGAGGGTTAGACTGGACATTAGGAAGAAATTCTTCGTGGAGAGAGTAGTCAGGCACTGGAATGAGCTGCCCAGGGTGGTGGTTGAGTCTTCATCCCTGGATGTGTTTAGAAGTTGCTTAGATGTAGTGTTGGGTGATGTGTTTTAGGGGTGACCTTGTAGAGTAGGGTTGATAGTTGGACTCGATGATTCCAAGAATCTTTTCCAACCTGAATGATTCTGCTTCTGTCAGCAAACTTATGGGGTGATTTTTGTTTAAGAAGTAATTTCTAGGTGCCTCGATGTCCTGGTTTAGATTATTTTGTGCTGATTAGATTCTCTCAGGGTTGAGAATGCAGAAAACCAGGGACATTGTTGTAATGTGAAAGAGATTTATTAACAGGAATGTGTTTTTTAAAAGACAAAACCTGTGACCAAGAGCCTTTTTGCCCTACTCTGACATCTTTACCCCTCACTTTTTCCCCTCTCCCAGCCGGAAAAAAACAGCCACGTTTTCCTAACCCCAGGAAAACCAGATCCTACAACACACTGGAGGCTTTGCTGTGCCATTGTGTCAGAGCTGTGTGCTTCTCACTGAAGAATATTATGGCCTTGTCCTTGTAAAATCCCTTCTCCCTGCAGTCTGTGTTTTCATCTTCATCCGTGAAGGCCACACAGACCAGTATTGATTCTCCAGTTCCTCTTTCAGCAGCAAGAAAGTTTGTGTTGTTTTATGAACTCAAGAAGTACCTTGTTTTAGTGTTTCACAAGCTCCCCCCAGCCTTTGGATTGAGCTGTGGATCTTATTACTGTGTGAGTTACAATGAAAAGCTGGAGCTGCTGCTAGAAACGTTACTTGAGCACAGTGTCCCATCTGGCCTTTCTTGGTATATAGAACACCAGCTGCGCTGCTGAGGGCAGGGGAGAGAGCGCTGGCTCTTTGGGAAGTGGCCCTTGGGAGTTTGTGTGGGTTATGTTCTTGTTTGTGAGAGCTGAGTTACAGCAGGGACAGCTGGCTGAAGCACAGGGAGCGTCAGGTCAGTGCGTGAGTGGGAGATGTTGTGACGACCCTTCGCACACTGAAGGAGCCGATTGCAGCAGCGGCACGTGGTGAGCTGGTCTGAGGACCTGAGTTCCTGAGAGTGATACTGGGGTTTAAATTTAGGGGCTGGAGGAGGAAATGGTACTGTCTCTCCTGATTGCCAAGGTGAATGCTCTCGTAGCAATGTTTGGTAGCACTGTGTTCCCTGGAGTTCCTGGGAGTTCCTCTCCTCAAAAACGAGCAGGAGGAGGGGCTTGTGCCTTTATTGTGACACTTCTGCAGCCTGATGATGGTCTTTGCTGAATTTGGTGTTGGTTTGAATTCAAATTGCAGCCTCATCTTGGTGGCCAGCAGGATGGTCAGGAGCCAGCAATGGGCTCTGGTGGCCAAGGAGGCCAATGGCAGCCTGGGGTGGATTAGAAGGAGGTGGTTAGTAGATTGAGAGAGGCTCTCCTGCCCTGGGGAGACCACATCTGGAATCTTGTGTCTGGTTGTGGGCCCCTCAGTTCCAGAAGGACACAGAGCTGCTGGAGAGAGCCCACTGCAGAGCCACAGGGGTGATAAAGGAAGTGGAGCATCTCCCTGATGAGGGAGTTGGGGAAAAAAGGAACCTGAGGAGGTGACCCCATGTTGATCAATATGGAAAGGGTGGGTGTCCGAAGGATGGAGCCAGGCTCTGCTCAGGGGCACCCAATGATAAAACAAGGGACAGTGGGTGTGAGCTGGAACAGAGAAAAGTTCCCCATCAGTGTGAGAAGGACCTTCTTCCCAGTGAGGGTGCCAGATCCCTGGCAGGGGCTGCCCAGGGGGGGTTGTGGAGTCTCCTTCTCTGGAGATGTTGAAAACCCACCTGGCCATGTTCTTGTGTGACTGGATCTAGGGGGTGACTGGACTGGATGGCAGTGGGGGGATTGGACTAGATGATCTTTCAAGGTCCCTTCCAATCCCATTCTGTGGTTCTGCTTGTGGCACTTTGAGGTTATACATCCTGAAGGGTGACTTTGCAGTCCTGATGTTGATCTACCAAAACATCCTGTGGGGCTTGGCCTTCATCCAAAGCCAGGAAGAAAACAAGTTTGTGTATCTGGCAGAAACCTGGAATTACTCCCATACACGACGTAGCGGGACGAGGAGTGGGAACAGGCACTTCACTGTTTGCCTTTCTCAGCTCTTGCTGTTGCTGTATTGAAATCTGAGAGTTGCTAAGAATAACCCTGCACTTCCATGTGGCCAGGTTTGGTGCCCATCTGACAGGACGGGCTCGCGCTGGGCTCCGTGCGCTGAACTCGGTCTCATTTCCTATGGCAATAAGGTGAGAGCCTCTAGAAAAAGCTCTTTTGCTGCAGCATCCTGGAGGAGTTCGAAGGTCACTGCTTGGTGGTCAGCAGTGGTTGAGGCTCATCATGGCCTTGGAGAAGGCTCCAGTTAGCTCTACAGGTTCAGAGTCGCTGAGCTGCGGGACGGGCAGAGCTGAATCAAGGTCTCGGTGTTGAGCTGAGTAAGTTTCAGCCTTTTTCTTCAATTTAAAGGACTTGATTTCTAAACCTATGGAAAAAGAGCCGCCTTGAAATGAGATTAAACTAGAGTAGTTAAAAATAAGGGATTGGAACTGTGTGCTGAAGGAAACTTGGGTTCTCCCTGTGGAGAGACCTGAGGCACCTGAGACTCATAGCAAGAGGGGAATGTAGGTGTGAGAGCCTTAGGCTTGCTGCTGCTTAGGAGGGGGAGGAGAATTGGGTTTGAAAATTGTTTGGGTGAGTCAGAATATTCAAACATCACTCTCTCCTTCTTTCCCCAGACTTCTGCAATTCCAGTAACGGTTCTTCATTCCAGCCCATCAAAACCCAAGTGACCATCCCAACAGCCCATGTTATGCCTTCGACGCTGGGTGCCTCTCCCTCCAAGCTGTGCTCTGCAGCAGACCAGGGCCGCTCACAGAGCGCTTCAAAAGCTGCTGGGCCAGGACCTGCTTCTGACCACGCAGGGCTCATGAAAAATGGAGATTTTAATGCCACGAAGCCACCTCAGATGCCCTCCAGGGATCTCTTGCGTCTCTACAGGGGTCCAGTGCAAAATGTTCTTCACCGGGACTGGCATCCTCCTCCTGAACACGTGAAAACAGAAGACACTTGGAAGTTTGACACCCCTGCCATTGAGCACACCCTTAACCAGTCTCTCTTTCAGGATAGTTTGTGCACTGACCCTCTCCACAGGCTCCACAAGTTGAATTCAAACTCGGGGGCAGCAGCTGAGGCAGGGCAGGACCATTATAAGGTGCTGCCAGAGAGCAAGCCAGTGGCAGGGGCTAATGGAGCCTCTGAACCCCAGGATGGGCCATGGCTGAGTGGGAACAGACGGTCTCCAACAGGACACCAGGCCAACAATTTCTTCTCAAAACCTTTAAGTCCTTCATCTCGAGGGTGGATGCAGGAGCCCTGCGCGTTACATCCGCATGAGAGGGTCTGTGAGCTGAGCGCTTGGAAACAGCAGCTGGAGAAAGTGCAACTGCAAATAGAGCAAATGCAGGTAGGGAGCTGCTTGTGTGAGTTTGAACCCTTTCCAGTCTCCTTCGTTGTGACTCATTGTCCCAGAGTGATGAAGCAAGAGGGGTTGAGTCTCACCCTTCTCCCTGGCTTAGGCTGAAAGTCTCTTTAACCGTCTGTTTTTACGATGTGGTGTCACAGGTATCGCTTGACACAGCCCTGTATTGGGTTACAGCACTGCACCACCCCAGTTCAGATGGGGCTGAAATACCCTGTGTGCTAGAAACTGCAAAGGAAACAGGCTGAGACCTTCTTACCAGCTTCTTGAGTTAATTGTCTTCTGTATCTAGAGTCGGGAAACACTTATTCAAAAAAAAATGCATCAAGCTAACTGGAGTCTATTGGCTGGAAACAGTTTGTTTATCACCTCCCACCCGCTGGACTCAAACGGAGACAGATTGTTTCCAGCGAGCTAGCAGTGATCTAAAATTGTTTGTTACTCTGCAGTGGTGCAAAGGCAAAGTTACTCGTTCTTGGACATCGGTGGAGACTGAAATAGCTGCGTCCTGGCACGCGGATGAGCACACAGCGTGCAAAATAGCTCCTAGTGATGTTGCAATTACTTCTGCGGCGCGCAAACCTCTCCCTCCTTGTTTTGTCTCCTCTTCCAGTTACAAAATGGAGGTGCCTGCCACCATCCCTCGATGTATTCTCCTTCACTGCCTACCCCTGATGTAGCCCAGTGGATCAATATCCTGAACTCCAATGAAAACCTCCTCAAGGAGAAGGAGCTGCTTATTGACAGGTGAGTGTTTGAGACCAACAGGTGGTTTAAGAACTCCAGTGCATTCCCTCTTGGAAAGGGATGGGTTTGAAAGTGCCCAGGAAAGCACCTACCTCGGAGTTCCTTTGACCCCACTGAGCCTTGGTTTTGGTTACAGAGGACATAATGAGAACAACTTGTTATTTTTTATGAGCTCTTATACATAGAATCATCCTGACTGGAAAGGACCTCCAGGATCATCCAGTCCATCCCTCATCCCAACATCTCCCTAACTCCTAGACCATGTTCTCAAGTGATAGATCTCCTCACTTTTTAAACCCCTCCAGGGATGGGGACTCCACCACCTCCCTGGGCAGCCTGTTCCAGTGGCCAACCACTCTCTCAGGAAAGAGCTTCTTCCTAATATCCAATCTAAACCTCCTCCTGATGCAACTTGAGGCCATTTCCCCTAGTCCCATCATTAGTAATTTGGGAGAAGAGACCAGCAGCAGCCTGGCTACAACTCAGAATTAGTGATCCTGAAGGGTTCAAACCAATCTGATGTGGTTACAGTTTTCTGTGGTTTATAAAGGATAAAGATTTCTGTTTGTGATTACCTGCAATGTCCACACTGCTGCATTTTTGCTGGGAGCTCCTTGAGGCCTTTATTTTAAACTTAGTGTGTGAGTCTGGGCTGGCAAAGAGCTCTTGTACCTGATGCTAGTGATCCATAAGCTTTTCCAAAAGGTCCTAGTGAAAACTACCTGCAGCATTTGGACTGTAAAGTCTTTCTCTGCTCATTGTGAGTCCTGTACACTCGACAGCCAGGATGGGTCCTCCAGAACCTGCAAAGCTCTTTGTGTTTTGTCTGTAGCTGTTGCTGGGGGGAGGCTTTGAAGGGAGGGGAACGTGAAACAGCACCAGTTGTAACAGAAGGCAGAACAGACACATTTCAGATTCCTCTGTCTTTCTGCTGCTCTGAGGAGCATTAGAGGGCTGCTGGCACTGCTCATTTTATGTTTCTCTCTACTACTTTTGAAAATAAGGGGTGTGTTTAAGGACAGTGTTACCTGTGGGGGGTTATTTGTTCACAGGCAAAGGCAACACATATCCCAGTTGGAACAGAAGGTCCGGGAAAGTGAGCTGCAGGTTCACAGTGCCCTCCTTGGCTGTTCAGCTCCCTATGGAGATGTCTACATGTTGAGACTGCAGGTAACTGGGTGCAGTGGGGTGTCAGTAAGAAACATGTATTGAATCCAGCAGCCCTACTACTCTTCATTAGGTGTTTCCTGAGTAGAAGAGCTGTGCTAAGGGGAATCACAGACTTACTGAGGCTGGAAAAGACCTCTGAGGTCATCAAGCCCAGCCCATGACCTCCATCACCACGTTGGTCAGACCACATCCAGTCTGCCCTTAAAACACCTCTAGGGATGGGGACTCCACCACCTCGCAAATTACCCTTTGTTTGGGGTCCTGATGATCTGTCTTCTCAGAGATCTTCTGTGCCTCTTTAGACTTCAAGCCCTGGAGTTTCTTTAGAAGCTGCTGGTGATGCAAACACCTGACAGCACTGACAAGAGCTATTTTGGTTGCTGCTTGCGTATCTGAGTGCTGTCTGGGAGCTGGGAGGGCTGAGAACACTCTTCAGGGACAGTGCAGCTGCTCTGTGCCTGTTTGGGACTGAATTCACAGCCTGTCCCTGTTTGCAGGAGCTGCAGCGGGAGAACACCTTCCTTCGAGCACAGTTCACAGAGAAGACTGAATCACTCAGCAAGGAAAAGATTGAACTGGAGAGAAAGCTGGCTGCTGCGGAGGTGGATGCAAAGCTGGTCCGGGAGTCACTGAAGGAAACTATGCAGAAACATGCAGAGGAGTTGAAGAAACAGGAGGAAAGGGTATGATCCTGCTGCTCTAGATGTGGGAGGATGGTGTTCCTTGGAGAAGCTGAAAGCCAGTGTAGTGCTTAGGTGGATGTTTTCTGTGGCAGTGTATTACTGGAGATTTTTTTCTGATTTTCTTGTAGAATGTTCTGGTTTATAAGCAAAAGCCCTTCCTCCTGCTGTTAGAAGTATTTCAGTGCCTTTTGTAGAATCATAGAATGTTCTAGGCTGGAAGGGACCTCTAGAGGTCATCTAGTCCAGCCTCCTAAACAGGGACAACTCTACCCAGGTCAGGCTGCTCAGAGCTTCATCAAGCCTGACCTTAAATGATTCCAGGGATGGGGCCTCCACCACCTCCCCAGACAGCCTATTCAGCCATCAACCATCCTCACATTGAATAGCTTGTTTCTAATATTATCCAGCCTAAATCTCTCCTTTCCCAGCTTAAACCCACTGCTCCTTGTCCTGTCCATACAAACCCTCTTGAAAAGACCTTCCCCTGCCTTCATGTAGGCAGCACTTGGGTACTGGAAGGTCAAAAGAAGGTCCCCCTGGAGCCTTCTTTTCTCCAGGTTGAACAGCCCCAACTCTCTCAGCCCATCCTCATATGAGAGATGCTCCATCCCCTAATCATTATAGTTGACCCTCCTCTGGACACGCTCCAGTCTGTCTGCATCCTTCTTGTGCTGGGGGGCTCCAGAACTGGACACAACACTCCAGCTGAGGTCTCACCGGGGCAGTGTAGATGGGAAGAATCCCCTCTTGATCTGCTGCCCACAGTTCTTTTGATGCAGCCCAGACTGTGCTTGGCCTTCTGGGCTGTGATTGCATGGTGGTGGCTCATGGCCAGCTCTTTTTTTAACCACAGAATCAGCCAGTCTCTAGCAGAGTGAGTGGAAATGCTGCTGGGTTAAGGTGATCTTGTATTTTCGTTGAGTGCTGAACAGGGGCCTGAAGAATGGATAAGAAATGATATCAACTGAGCTTTATGTAACTGTCCCTGCAGGTAAAGGGAAGAGACAAACACATCAATAACCTTAAAAAGAAATGCCAGAAGGAAACTGAGCAAAACAGGGAGAGGCAACAGAGAATAGAGACCCTGGAGCGATACCTGGCTGATCTACCGACTCTTGAGGACCATCAGAAACAGAGTCAGAAGGTAAAACTTCCTCCAAGTTGTGACAGCTCTTCATGCCCTTGCTCAGGTGACTCCTCTTCTGTGGCTGCAGATAATCCCCTGTGCAGCTGCTCCAGTAAAGTTGTGCTCTGGCCCTTTTGGAGGAGGAATGTTCTGAGCCATAGCTGAGAATTGACACAGAAGTAGTAAAAATCTGCCTCGTGAATGTAATTGAAATGTGGGATGAGCCTTGTGGTGGTCTTTGTTGCAGCTGAAGGAGTCTGAACTGCAGACTACTGCTATGCAGGAAACAGTGCTGGCACTGGAAACGGAGCTTGGGGATGTCCGGGCAGCTTTTAGGGAGCAAGAGATGCAGCTAGAAAACCAGAAACAGAAGGAGCTGGAGCTTCTTTCCACTGTGCGCAGGTAAAAATCAGGGGGATTACAATAAGCTTCATCTTTAGTGCTGAAGTAATCACTGCACAAGGACAGTGAACATCCAGCACAACCACTGGCCCACCTACCAGAGCCAGGTTACTGTGGGTTTGTGATAATTATGTGGGTGCTGAGCAAAACACTGTCATCAAACTGTGTCAGTAGTAGAATCGATCATAGATTGGCCAGGGCTGGATAGGACCTTCAAGATCACCTAGTTCCAACCCCCCTGCACAGACAGGGACACCTTCACTAGAGCAGGTTACTCAGGGTCCCAACCAACCTGGCCTTCAACACTTCCAGGGATGGAGCAGCCTTGGGCAACCTGTTCCAGCATCGCCCCACCCTCCCAGGAAACAGTTTGTTCCTCATGTCCAACCTCAGTCTCTGCTCTTCAAGTCTGGAACCCTTTCCCCTTGTCTTCTTGCTACCACCGGTGTAAAAAGCCCTGCCCCAGCTTTCTGGTAGCCCCCTTCAGACATTGGAAAGCCACTCGGAGCGTAGAAGGTGGGAGCAGCACCTTGTGGCTGAAGAAGTGGGTCCCAGTTTGTCACCTGGGTTTGCGTGTGACCTCAGGTTATTGCTGTTAACTGTAGCTCCTTGCAAAACAGACCTGTGTAGTCTGCAAATGTGCTGATACCACAGGCAGGGAGAGGGACTGGCCTTTGTCACAGCCCTGGCCATTTACAAGCTTTGATGCAAACAGGGTGACACTGATGTCTGATAAGAAAATCATTTGCTGCCTTGTTTAGTGAAAGGGAAACACCCTGAATGAAGCCTGTTTCCCTACTGTGTTGTGCTAATGTCAGCTTGCAGGACAAGCTGCAGCAGTGCGTGAAGAATGCAGAGAGAGGACTCCCAGCCCAGGATGGGGAGCGACACAGAGTAGAAAATGACTCTCTGAAGAAAGAATGTGACTGCCTCAGGAAGGTAACCCGCTGTTCCAATGGGGAATCACATGCTTTTGCTTCCACTGAGTCACTCCAGGCACTAAAATCAGGGACTTCTGTAGTCACAGTGAAGCAGCAGTTCCTGGTGTCCCAAACGGGGTGTTTGGGGGACAGTGGGGTGGGGTTAAAAGCTGTTCATGACGTGATAACCGGCCACTCAGACAGCAACACTGGTGAGAGGTTGCAGGATGCAGAAGAAGGGAGAGGAAAACCACAAGAATGCAACTTCTCAGGTCTGGGTTTAGCTGATAGCACTTGTGGGGCCTTTGATCGGGTGCCTTTCATCAGGGAATCCAAGGCTACTGCTAACCAAGCAGGAAGGAGGATAGGATGCTGTCTTGCTGAAGAAGTAGTCCTGGTGATATTGCTGAGTCTGTGTGGCCTGTTCTCACGCCACCTCTTTTGATTCCAGATTGTGGACAAACAGAAGAAGAAGCTGGAGCAGTTGTCTTCACAAGTAAAGGTGAGAGGTGACTACAGAGAGACCTAGATCTTGAGAATCTGCTGCAGAGTTGGGTTAGACTTACTAATTCCTATGATCTCTTCTAGAACCTGGAAGAACAGGTGGCCCAGGAGGAGGGGACAAGCCAAGCTCTGAAAGAGGAGGCGATGAGAAGAGAGAACTCGCTGCAGCAGCTCCGGACCGCTGTGAAAGAGGTCAGAGCTGGAGTGTTCAGAGTGGCCGAGCACAGCAGTTGAATGAACAATGGATTCTCTTTAGCAAAAGGCCCTTAATTTGCAGTCAGCAGCACATCTCCTGCTTCCTGCTTGCTGGTTGTCCTGTCAGGGCTCTGAAAGGAGCTCTTCTCTGCTCAAAAGCAGAAGGGGAAAGGCAGTTTCTGCCTTGGGAACTTCAGCGGGGACAGTGGGATGTGGAAGATGCCGAGTTTGCCAGCTGGGGGCAGCAAGGCAGCAGAGCTGGAGCCCAGACTCCACCACAGCCCTGGCTGAAGGACTGGGCTGAGCTCTGCTCACAAGCCTGGAGGAAGCAGAGCACAGTGGCAGCCCTTGAGGGAAGAGATAGCCAGTGTTGGGGTGAGCAGCTGGGCCACAACCTCCTGGAAGGTTGTTTTGTTGTGTCGAGCCTCAGCAGGGACAGAGCAGGGTCATGGGGCACTTCCAGCCTGAGCCAGAGGACCTAAGGGCTTACCCTCAGTAGGGCTGACAGCCAGCAGAGTTTGGGAGGGCTTGGTGTACACCAGCTCCTCCTGCCCTCAGTGCAGCCCTCACCACTGAGCAGTTGTGATGAGTCAAGTGTTGCTAGTTCTGTACCTAGTGACCTCTCAACCTGCTGCTGTCTGCCTGTTCAGCTTTCAGTGCAGAACCAGGATCTCATTGAGAAGAACCTGACCCTCCAGGAGCGACTCCGGCAGGCAGAGCTAACGACACAGCCACTGCCTGCTGAGATGGCCCATCTCGCCCAGGAGCTGCACGGCGAGCTGGCCAGCTGTCTGCAGGATTTACAGTCTGTCTACAGCATCGTCACTCAGAGGGCTCAGGGCAAGGATCCCAACCTCTCCCTGCTCCTGGGCATTTGCTGTAAGTGTGTCGAGTAATGAGAGCACCAAACCCTTTGGTTCCCATGCTGTGGCAGAGTTAAATCACAGGAAGCTGGGAGTTGGAGGGGACCTCTAGGGATCATCCAGTCCAACCCCTCTGCCAGAGCTGGATCCCCTAGGACAGGTCCCACAGGAACATCCAGGGGGGTTTGAAAGTCTTCAGAGCAGGAGACTCCACGGCCTCCTTCCTCCACGGTTCCAGGGCTCCATCAACTTCACAAGGAAGAAGTTTTTCCTTCTGTTTATGTAGAACCTCCTGTACCTGCTGCCCCTCATTGGACACCCCTGAGCGGAGCCTGGCTCCATCCTCTGGGCACCCACCCTTTTATGCATTTATAAGCATTAATGGGGTAACCCCTCACATAGAGTGTAGAGGGTTCTCATATCTGGGCTTCTGAACCTTCTCCCTGTAGTTAGTGAGCTCTAGAGCTGTGTGCTGTGATGAAGTTAGGTAGCACCTCTTCTGCAAATATGATCTCTCTGGCTCGTGTGTGATCCTGGGTCAGGACTGCCCCTGAGGTGTCTCCCTTCTCTGCCTCCGCAGCTGTGCAGAACTCCATGAAGGAGAAGGATGACTTGCTGAGCCCTGACGGACTTGCAAAGAAGGTGACAGAGGTAAAACAGCTTCACAAAGAGGTGGAGGACTTGAGGACTGCGATATCTGACAGATACGCTCAGGACATGGGAGACAACTGCATCACTCAGTAACAACCCTCCCCAAAGTAAGGCAGGAAATAAAGACTTGAAACCATCAGGAGTTTAGAGCTCCTACCACCCACAACCTATTCAGCACTTTACCATCCCTTTGCTCGGGTACAAGATGTGGGACTCCTCTGATCCCTGAGAAATCAGGGGGTTCGTTGCTGGCAGCATTTAGCTGCTGACTGGCTAACTGGAATCGTTCAGGGCTTTGGTGTCGGGCTTTGCAGTAGCTTTGATCTCGTGGAATGTGTTTGTGCTGTGTTTGCTGGAGCTGGCGTGGTCCGTGACGCTGGGAGATGAATTCTGATTTGCCTTCCAGGCACGGCAGATGCTGAACATGCACACGTGACGGTTAAAATCATCGCTAAAAGGAAATGTCAGCCCTGACCTTCCTGATAAATTCCCTGTGCAGATCCTGTGGGACTCGTAGGACCAGAGGATTATCGCAGTGTTCAGGGATTTCTGTGGAGTCCACAAGAGAAGCGGTTGTGCCAGTTTAACTCCTGCTCTCTACGGGCTCTGCAGGTGCTTGGTGCTCAGTTCTGGCTCTGCTGTTTGTGTAGCTGTTCATGGAGCAGGAGCTGCTTTCCTCAGGTAAATGCAAGTGGAGCCTTCCAGTAGCCAAGAGGAGCTGGGGAGTAAAGTGACACTGAAACATGCTCCCCCTGGGCGCAGTTACCCCAAGAGCCTTAAGCCCTTTTATCCCCTCAAAATAGCATTCTGAGCACAGGGATGATTCAGGCTGCGGAGGAAGTGGAGTGGTGCCCAAGTGCCTTCAATGTGCTGGAGAAACCTCCTGTCTCCGTGCTGCTTCGTGCCTAATGCATCTGCTGGCAGGATGGGTGGCTGCTGTTCCGTGTAGCGGCCTTTAGAACCATCAGAGCCATCCCAGGGAGCCCTGAAGCTCTGTAGCCCATGCAAGGGTGTCTGTGCCCTGGGGGACTCTGCTACAGACTGGCCAGGAGAGTTCACCCTTGCTTGGCTCTCTGCTCTAGAGGGAGAAACCACCCTGCTCCTGACACTATAGGGTGGTGCAGTGGGACCCCAGAGGCTTTGTGGCTGCTCAGGCTTTGTTGTAGCCCTTCCCCTCACTCTCTGTGAGCTCCCTGCTCCTCTGCCAACTAGTGGGGCTGCTAATTAAATCCCTGTGGGGTGCAGTTCACTCCATCAACAGCCTTCCTCAGCCTTAGTGGCAGCTTCACAGTACCAAGTGCTGGTTTGTGACAACAGTGTGGTGTTCAGGGTGGAACTGTTCTGCTTTTCAGCTGATGAGTAAGAGACTGGGTTTTATCTGACTGGAAAACACTGCTGAGCATTCTGCCATTCGTTATTCTCGGTTCATGTTGGGGGCCCCGAGCCCAAGGTTTGGCAGAAATGCTCTTGTTATTCCTTTGTGTTAAACTGTAATGACCAAATCTGTTCTGTTCTGAGTGTTTGGCTGCTGTGGGTGATGGTGGCAGCAGACTGGTTGGTTTGCTGGTCCCCAGTTATCCCCTGCGTGGTGCAGGGGGAGCATACAGCAGTGTTTGCCCTATGCTCTCAGTATCTGGTGTGTTCCCTTGTGGCTGTTTCTGCTCCCAGGCTGCTGTTGTCCCTAAACACAGGGCCAAGGCTGTTTGTTGAAGCTTTTTGTCCTGGGTGCTAGGAGCTCGCTGGGCACTACTGGGGTGCAGAGTGGCACCCATGGGACAAGCTGTGATCTCCTGTGGAGATCACAGGGTGCTGGTGGGCACCATCCCCTTTCCCCACCTTCTCTTTGGGGCACCAGATCTAGTTCTCTGTGGGGTCGTGTTTGCCCTCTGCCTTGGCTGTCAAACCAAACAGTGGCCGAAACCATCTTGGCTGATGCTTGGGAGCATCCCAGCTTCATCCCAGCCCTGGGGCAGCCAAGTCACCTCCTCATCCTGCTGTAGCCCGTCTGGCTGAGATGGGGGGATCCCACCTGTTGCTCTCCGTGCAGGGGGGAATCTCAGTTCATCCTTTTAGGGGCAGCAGGACCCTAAAGCCACCTTCCACCCCATCCTCACGGCGTGGTGCCCGCGGTGGCTTCAGCCAGCCTCCATCCCTTTGTCTCTGCCGTCGTCTGTACGCGTTTGAGTACCAAATAAAATTGCTCTGTTCCACTCGTTGCCATCCATCCCGTGTGCCCGGTGCAGCGGGGAGGGTGGGGGTGATGGCCGGTGCGAGCGATCCCCGCATGCCCGGGCCCGCAGCCTCCATTGGCCCCCGCAGTCACATGCGGGACCCGCCCGGAGCCTCCTGTCCCGCCCTCCGCTCCCTCCCTCCGCCGGGCTGAGCGCTGGGAGCGGCCGCGATCGCACCATGAGCAGCCTCAAGGTCTACAGCACCTCGGTGACCGGCTCCCGGGAGGTGAGCGGGGCTCGCTGGGGGGGTCTAGGGCTCCTTTTCCCCGCGGAGGGGGCGGGTCTGCCCTCGGGAGTCGCGGGATTCCCTCCTTACCCCACCCCAGCCCGATCCCGGAGGTCCTTTTCCCTTGCTGTCGCTGCCCCATTCTCCTCTTTCTCTGAATCCATCTTTCTGCGCATCCCCCCCACCTCCCCACGCAGGACTGAGGCCCGTGGTCTGTAAGGAGTGTGGCCAGCACACGAGTGTGTGACTACTCGTTTAGGCTCCTCTCGTACCCCCTATAACCCACCTCTCCCCACCCGGCTTCCAGATCAAATCCCAACAGAGCGAAGTCACCAGAATCCTCGATGGGAAAAACATCAAGTACGAGCTGGTGGACATCTCCCAGGACAACGCTCTGCGGGAGGAGATGAGGGCGAAGGCGGGGAACCCCAAAGCCATCCCACCCCAGATTGTCAATGGAGACCACTACTGCGGGGTAAGGCTTGTGCTCTGTGTTGGGGAGGGGGAACAGCATCGTGGGGGGCTGCTACCCCATCGCCTTGAGGCGGCTCCACATGGTGTCAAAACTCCTTTCACAAGGTGTTTCTCAGGAGATGCCCCAAGTGCTGCCAGGATTAGTGGGAATTTGGAGCAGTGGCTTGTTAAAAGTGGGACCTGCACAGAGGGACTCGGGGTGACCGCAGGCAGTGGTTGTCCTCTAGTGAACTAGTTTGTGGGGGGTCCCTGCGCTCTTCCTGTACTGTTGGTCCCTCGTGAGCGACAGTGTGGCTTTTCCCCGCAGGATTACGAGCTCTTCGTGGAAGCGGTGGAGCAGAACACCCTGCAGGAGTTCCTGAAGCTGGCCTGAGCCCCGGCTCCCCTCCTGTCCTGGACTCTACCTGCATTCCCGAGCACCCTCATCTCCAACCACCTTCACCTCCAGGTTGTCGGCGCCGTCCCGGCACCGCGACCTGCATCCCAGCACGGGGAAAACCCATGACCAAAACTCCTCATCGCAGCTGCCTACGATTCCCTCCTGCCTGGCCCCGATATCATCTCCGAGGGATCCAAAGCAAGCCTGTCGCTCGCTGCGCACGGCCTCTGATCACAGCTGGGCCTGGCTCGCTCCGCAGCTTCCAGTGCCTCTGCAAACAGCAAAGCCTCCCGGGCTGTGCGAAGTGCGGCCGGCAGCCAGCCCTCCCCTCCGCAGGGACACCTTCCCTTCCAGGAGGGAAGGGCTTAGGGTTGCGTCTGACTTCCCACTTCTCCCAGTTGCTGTTCAAATTGTAAATCCTGCTGCCTCACTTCCTTTTTCTGTTGTTTTGGGTGGGTTGGGGTTTTTTTTTTCATCTCAATCAATGGCAACTCAGTAGATTTTTTTGTTCTTTTGGTTTTGTTTTCTTCATTTGGTTTTAATTTAATTGCAATAATTACTGCGCAGAGCTGGAGAGGAAGGGGTGGACCCCACCCACCATGGAGGGAGGCTGGGGCACCAGGCTGGTGTCACTCCTCAGGCTGCCTGGGAAGGAGATGGATGATCCTGGAAGCAGGAGCTGAGGGAGCACTAACAGCTCAGGGCTGCTCCAGACCAGCTGAAGGCTCCAGCTGTTTTTCCTTTTTGAGTTGTTTTTTTTTCACTTTATTGTATTTTTTTTGCAACCTGGACCAAGTGCATTTTGTTTTCCTGCCAAAAAGCGAGAGTTTATAACCAGTGTTGTCTTCCAAGATGCTATTAAATGTTACTGTACCTTTCCCTTCGGGACTCGTGGGTTCCTTTTTAAACTTGGCTTTCTTTTTGACTACAGGTTCTAACATCGCCCTACTCTGAGTTGCTTCCAGCTCAAGGAAGCTGAGTCAGTTGTAGTCGCTGCTGCAGCCTCACACAAAGATCTTAACATCTTAAAGTGCAGCTAATCAAAGGCTCACAGGACCTGTCTGAATGTCCTACGGTGAGGTAGGGACAGGGACCTCTTCCTCTCTTCAGTGTGGTAAGAGTGGCACCCCCTGGGGAAGGGACCTGAGTCAAAACCAGCCCCCTGCTGCAAAGATCCCTTGGTGGTAAACCAGGATCTAGAGGGGAAACGGCTGTAGGGGGGTCCCTGTGTTGAAGACCCCAACTGTATCTGCTCTAAGTGGAGGAAGAGGAAAAGGAAACTCCCTTAGAGCTGTGGGGTTGAGTCATGGGAAGCCAGTGGTGGTAGCTGGTGCTGCCTGATCTTGAGTTGTGGAGGGTCTGGGAAGAGCTCTGGGTGTTGTGCCTGTTCTGCAGCAGCCATAGTGTTGAGGTCCCAATAGGAGAAGGAACTGTGGCTTCAATAAATGGTTTTACTGGGAGCCTTTAAGGAGGGGGGTGGTGTGTGCAGGGCTTCTGCCAGGAGGTGCTGCCTCACACAAGTGGGAGCTTGTCCCGGCTGAAATGAGAAGAATGTGCTGGGGAAAAGGGGCTGGCAGAGCACAGCCCCAGCCCACAGCGGAGGGAGGAGGATGCTGGGCTTCATCAGGGAGGCAGCAAAGGGATTATGTTCCTCTCCGATGACATGGTGTCCTGTTGCAGCATCCAGCCCCAGGTTGCCAAGGGAGGGAGTGGGGCTGGTGGCTCCTGTGGCTTCGAGCCTGCGCTGAGCTGGAGCTGGGGGGGCTGTGTGAGGGAAGGACACGTTCACGTACAGGAAACCCAGTAGCAGGATCTCCTGGCTGCACTGGAGCTTGGCTCTGCCCCAGCATTGCAACGGCTCAAGGCCCTCAGGGTTAGCTTCACCAGGGACCATGTAACTGAGCCCGTTTCTCTCGTGGTGTGAGTGCAGCAGAGCCCCTGGGGAGCAGCTGTGTGCAGAGAGCAAATGGACTCTGGCTGTGTGTCCATCTCCTGCTGAGAAACCCTGAGCCCAGCTAAGCAACTGCCCAGTAGTAGTGTGATGCTGGTGCTCAGCAGGGGATCAACTGTGTGATCTCCAGCAGAGATGAGACACCAGGCCTTGTGACAGAGACATTCCCCACCCTGTTAGGATCCCACCCATCTTGGGGAAAGCAGCCTGTGTGAGGCAGCAGGACTGGTCCCAGCACCCACTTGCAAAGGGAGAGGCCAAACCACTGCCTCAGAGCGCTCCTCTGTGCCCCAGGTATCAGCGCAATGAAACTAAACATGGAAGGACAGTTCCCAGCAGGGGAGGTTTTATGTCTGTCCCAGCAGCAAGGCCACCCCTTCCTCTTGCAGAGCTTGGAGTGAGCAGCTCTTTTCTGGAGCCATTAAGCTGGTTACAGCCTTGTCCCCTCATGGCAGCAAGGGTCCCTTCTCTGAGAAGGGTCTCTTCTCCGCAGCAGCAAGGAGCAGCTGGGGGTCAGGCCGCAGTCCTGCAGGCTCCTGGTGTTGTCCACGTAGACCCGCAGGGGAAAGGTACTGATGATCTCATACGAGTTGGAGTCTCCACCCCTAGGAAAGAACAGCACAGACTTTCCTACCCACAGGATCCCCCAAGATTGGGTCGAGAAGTTCCAGCTGATCCAGCTGCGGTTATGTAAGAGCAGAGGGAGAGACTGTGTCACAAGCAGAAAATGGGGCTTCCTGCCCAAACTGCGATCGGCCAGGCTGCACGTCCCGACTGCGGTGAGCTCAGCGCAGGCTCAGGCCAGAGCTGCAGCCTGGAACAAGAGTGAGGAGAGCAAAGGAGTCTCCTCAGCCATCTGGAGCTGTCCCCAAAGGGCTGCGTGAGCCCTCGGGCAGCGTTTGGTGTGTTGGGATGTAGAGCAAAGGGTGGTGGTTGCCCAGCAGAGGGTCCACTGGCTGAGCTGAGGGCTGCAGCTCAGCTTCCAGGTTGCACCAGCACCTTGGAAATGGTGGCAACTCCTAAGCAGCTGGGAGGAGGCAACGGCAGCGATGGCTCTGATGGCAGTTCTGAGGGGACAGAAGTGGCCTCTCTGTGCTGCTGGGTCTGATTTTTGGCCAAGGAGGGTATTTAAATGCCCAGCAGTGCTGCCCAGGGAGCTTCTCTGGGGCAGGCAAAGCAGCAGATGGTGCCCAGGGGCTCCACGGGCTGTAATCCCCAGCCCTGCTCAGCTCCAGGGCTGTCAGCTGTTGTTAAGAAACCTCCCCTGGGCTCTGTGGAGCCTGTGGGGAGCAAGCCCTGGGCCTACCTGGCGTGGGTGAGGTGTTGGCGCAGGTCCCCTATGGTCTCTGTGAAGAGCATCTTTACGATGTAGGTCTGCTCCCCGCTCTCAGATTTGATGCGGAGGGTGCAGATGTTGGGAGCAGAAGCTTCATCCCCTTCAGCCATCTTCATGCTGGAGGTTAGAAGACATCATCAGCTGTGGAGCAAAGGCTCTGCTGGCCACAGAGCCTGGGAGATCTACCCAATGGCCAGAAGGTGACCTGGACTAGTGAGAGGTGGTTCAGGCTTGGGACCATCTTTGGGATCAACAAAGACTGCGCTGACCCACAGACCAAGCTGCTGCTTTGATTTCTGTGCTTAAAGGTGCCTCAAAAAGGGGGTTGTTGACCTTTTTTAGCTTCTTCATTTTAGATCAGGGCTGTCTGCTAAGTCTGTGCCCTACTTTTTTGATTAAAAATAATCTTCTTTGGTTTAGTTGAGGGTTTTTTGTCATTAGCTATTTGGGTCTTGTCTTACCAGAAGACTGAGTGGAACAGTGTTGTTTGTGTGACCTCCTGCTCAGGTGTCATTTTCTGGGAGGAATTCTCCCCTTTCCATTGATCACAAACAGCTTTTTAGATGTTTTCAAACTCTGGGCATCAGGAGAAGTACCTCACAGCAGTCAAAGGAATATTTTGAACAGGAGCTTTAGCTACAGCTGTAAAAACATGACAGGTTCACCTGAGCAGTGCAGTGTCTCCCCAAAAGACTAAACATGGCCTTTTTTCATTCATTGTTTCTAAGGTACAAGATTAGAAGGGGGAAGTCCTTTTACTTCCTTAATTCAAACCCCTGAAATAAACCTGCAGTGATGGAACAGGAGGCAGCTAAGAGCCTGGCAGGAAGGGATGGAGGAGCTGTGCCTGTACCTTTCCAGGGCAGACAGCCTGGGTGTCTCCACCAGGATCTCTTTGCTCTGCTCCCCATCAGAGCCCTGAAACCAAACCAGGTGAGTGTCAGCACTGCCTGCCTTGCACAGAGAGCAGCCAGTTGCCAGGAAAGGCTGGGAGAAGGTGCCAAAGTGCCACGTGTGCTCTGCTGGAGCCTCCCTGTGAGGAGGAGGAGGTTACACAGAGCTGCCAGAGGCATGAGGAGGAGGTGCTGAGCCGAGGGAATTGCTGCTGGTGGCCTCCTCTGGGGGTTTAGGGGGCTGCTTGTACCTGCTGTGCTGCTCTGGCTGAATCTTGGACACTGATGGCTTCTCTGAATCTTGAGAACTTGTGGAGTTGGGGACCTGCCAGAGTGGAGAGGTGTCAGGCTTTTCAACAAATGATTTTCCCCCAGAATTAGCTGAGTGGGTGAAACGAGGGAGCACAACAGCCAACAGGGAGAGCAATTATCTCCCCCAGCTCAGCTGAGACCAGCTCTTGGTCTGCCCAGGGGGTTGTGGAGTCTCCTCCTCTGGAGATGTTTCAAACCCACCTGGACGTGTTCCTGTGCAACTGGATCTACAGGATCCTGCTGTGGCAGGGGGATTGGGCTGGCTGATCTTTCCAGGTCCCTTCCAATCCCTAATGTTCTGTGACAGGACTGTTTTTTATGGATTTGGAGAATTTTTCATCGTGTGAAGGAGTAGCAGATACTGATAAGGGTGAAACTAGAAGGAGCTTGGCCTTTCAGAAAGGCACGGGGCAGATAAGTTTCAGGAAACTTGCTCATCTTGTGGTCCTTTCTTTACTCATCAAGTCTCATTCTTTAGGGGGACTTAAAGCTGAGAGGACACCACATGTTCTGCCTGGCACCCAGCTTCTGGAGCAACACTGGGTTACACGTGTGTGGTTCTGACTCAGAAGCATTTCCTTCCTTGCTGAGACCCTGCGTGGCTCGCAGACTCGCTGAACATTAGGGGTTGGAAGGGACCTCAAAAGATCATCCAGTCCAATCCTCCCACCAGCTGGACTGCCCTGGTAAGGTTTTGATTCTCAGTTTTAGGAGTCAGCTGCTTTTTTTTTGACAGAGCTTTGAGAATTTACCTGGGATGTCAGTGGTTTCTGGTATCTTACTCGGTTCCGATTGCCCGACCATGTGGCCGTGGCCAGGAAAATTCCCTGGACGGTGCCTCTCCTGAAAGATCACGTCCCTTCTGTCAGTGACCTGTGGAATTAGGGCCAGATGTCACGAGCAAATCTGGCTGTTGCACAAGCTTGTTCTCACTGCATCAGAGCACGATGAAACACAGCGTTGACAATCAGGAGTGATGAACCCCAAATGAAACCGGGACCTGTGTCCTTGGAAGATGCTCCAGCTGCTCAAACTCAGTGAAATGCATTTGCAGCTCCTACAGGCTGACAGAGCAGATCCTAGCAGGTCCCTCAGGTGCCTGGGATGTCCCCCTACCAACTGTGGGGTAGTTGTTCACCCATTTCAGCAGGCACTGGGGCAGCTGCTCCTTTCCGCAGGCTCTAAGAAACTCGCTCAGACCTGAGCTGCTGGGTCTGTTTTGACACAGAAGCAGCAGGTCAGGGGTGGAAAGTGGGGCAGCGTGGCTGTCTTACACTGGCTGTCCACATCACAGCACCCCTGTTTACCCCCACTCACTGTCCACATGTGCCCAGCTACGCACAGATGACAGAGAAGCACTGCCCCTAGAGCCTTGTGCAATCCTCCCTCTTCCTGTGGCTGTCTGACTGCCACACACTGACCAGCTCTCTCTGCCTGCCCCCACCTCACGCTTGCCCATGCAGTCATGTCCTGCTTTCTGCATGGCACTGGGTAAGTGCCACCCCTCTGGTTGTGCCTGCTGACATTTCACATGCACTGGAAGGCCTACATTAGGGTCCTCTGAGGCTCTCTGCCTGAAAATGTGGCCTGGCTTTTTGCCATTTCTGAGAAATCAAAAGAAAATGGGGCACAGAAGCACCTCAGGTGGCCAAATCCATTTAAATGGCAGCAAAGTAAACTTTTCCAATGTCCTCCTTGAGAGATACCTGTTCAGTCTGGTTTTAGTAGCCTTTCCAAGGAAACCATTAGAGAGCTTTTTTCCCCTTCTTGTTAAACAGCTCTTCTGTTGCTGCACTCACTACTTCCCTTCTATACAGCCTGCAGTGCTCTTAGAAGTCTTGAGCCAGGCCAGGATGCACTGATGCAGAGAAACCATCCAGCTCTATCACAGAAAGACTCAGCTATTTCCTGTAACAGCTCAAGCAGGTGGGCTCCCAGTGCACTGACTTCACAGAATCACCATGTCAGGGCTTGGAAGTGACCTCAAAAGATCATGTAGTGCAACCCCCCTGTCAGAGCAGGATCCCCTAGGACAGGTCCCACAGGAACATCCAGGGGGGTTTGAAAGTCTCCAGAGGAGACTCCACAACCTCTCTGGCCAGCCTGGGCCAGGGCTCTGTCACCCTCACAGGGAAGATGTTTCTCCTGATGTTTCCACAGAACCTCCTCTGCTCCAGCCTGTCCCTGCTGCCCCTTTTCCTGTCACTGGACACCCCTGAGCAGAGCCTGGCTCTGTCCTCCTGACACTCACCCTGTCAATATTTATCAACATTCATGGGGTCACCCCTCAGTCTCCTCCAGCTGAACAGCCCCAGCTCCCTCAGCCTTTCCTCACCAGGGAGATGCTCCACTCCATCATCCTTGTGGCTCTGTGCTGGGCTGTTTCAAGCAGTTCCCTGTCCTTCTGGAACAGAGGGGCTCAGAACTGGACACAAGGCCTGAGCAGAGAGGGGAGAAGAACCCTCTGGACCTACTAACCACCACCTGTCTAACATGCTACACGTGTGCTCTGTTCTGAGCCCTCAAACTTAATTTGCTGAAGGGAGCAGCGAGCAGGTGCTTGGAAGTGCTGAACAACTCTCTCAGGAGGCAAGAGAGCCATTTCTTCCAGGAAGCTGAGGAGTAGGGTGCTGCACCACTTACCTGCAATGGGGCACCACACGGGAAGTGCCTCTGCAGCTCCAAAGGGAAGTAGCCGTCCATAATGTCCTGCAAGCATTGCTGAAACAAAATGGGAGCTCTGTCACACCTCAGGCTTTATCTCATGAGGAATCTGTTTGCTCAAGGACAGGGTTTAGTGCTGGGCTGGGACAGTTGGGTTAATGGTTGGACTTTGTAATCTTAAAGATCTTCTCCAGCCTAAAGGATCCTGTCCTTCTCTGTTTCTTCCGGGCTGCTCCTATTTGTGGGTGTTACTGCACTGCAGATAATTCTCCTTAGGAGACCCAGATTCTCCATCTCTCAAAACCTCCACTCCAAGCTGCAGTCTTTGAAAGCACCGTGAAAAGACAGGTGAGAAGCTGGAGCTCCCAATAGCTGGTCCTTTTTAGGATTGGGTGAGCTCACCAGCCCTCTTTCTCATCCTCCCTCTCCTGAGGCTCAGTAGTTGATCACAGGATCATTCAGGTTGGAAAAGACCCTTGGGATCATCAAGTCCAACCATCAGCCTTACTCTACAAGGTCACCCCTAAACCAACAGATTCCCCCAACGCTACATCTAAGTGACTTTTGAACCCATCCAGGGATGGGGACTCAATCACCACCCTGGGCAGCCCAGTCTAGTGCCTGACCACTCTCTTCAGGAAGAACCTTTTCCTGATCATGTCCCACCTGCACCTGTTCCTGTGTGACTTGGTCTAGGGGACCCTGATGATCTTTCAAGGTCTCTTCCAATCCCTAATGTTCTGTGATTCTGTAGTGTCCAGTCTAACCCTTCCCTGTGGAAGCTTGAGGCCCTTCCCTCTGCTTCTGTAGCTAACGACCTGTGAGAAGAGCCCAGCACCAACATCTCTACACTGTCCTTTCACATAGTTGTAGAGAGTGATGAGGTCTCCCCTCAGCATCCTCTTCCTCAGACTAACCAGCCCCAACTCTCTCCATCTCTCCTCATCAGATTGATTCTCTCCAGGCCCTTCCCCAGCTCGTTGCCCTCCTCTGCCCTCGCTCCAGCCCCTCGATGTCTCGTCCCGAGGTGCCCAACGCTGGACCCAGTGCTCAAGGTGCAGCCCCCCCAGTGCTGAGCAGAGGTGGACAATCACCTCCCTACTCCTGCTGAAAGTAGGTGAGTAGGAGTCCAATTCCCTACCTGTGTGGATGGGTCCTCGTAGGGCCGAAACATGACAACCCCGTTTTGATACAGCATCAGCGGGAGGGGTGCTGGCTGTCTGAGCCGAGCACCCCCAGCCGTGTGCTCGACGTGGGAGGCTCCTTCCCCAGCCAGCGTGTTCAGAGCCTTCACGTTTTTCAGGATTAAATCAAAATCAATCGGGCGGTTGGAAACGACTGATTCACCTGCAGCAGAGAGATCAGAGTTACAGGGGGAAGGGAAGGAGGTAACTTAGCAGCTCTCTGTGAACGTGACCCCTAACATTTGTGGGGCTGCTGGCATTTTGCTTTCAAAGGGTGGTGCCAGGCGGCTGCTGCGGCACAGCCCCACGTCCATGGGTGTGTGTGTGAAACCACAGGGCAGGAGCCTTCCCTACGAGTGAAACCTCCAGCAGCCAGCTCTTCAGAGACCACACTCAGCTCCTCTTCCTTGGGATTTTGGGAGCCTTGTGTTGTCCCTTAATGTGGCTCTGGAAAATGCACCGAGTCAGGAACTGAACTGGTCGGATTGGATCAAGGGATCAGGGCAGACTGGCCGCAGCAGTGCCAGTGTAAACACAGCTGGCTGCCAGCTGCTGGCCACTCGCTCCCTCTCGCCGCTGCTGCGGATGTTTGTCTGGGTGCTGGAGGAGGGTGGCAGGATGAAGCCAATGAGGAAATGAAAGAAGAGATGTAGACACTGGTGAAGCCTTTGGTGTTTTCTGTTCTGCTTTTTTTATGGTTTGATGTCGATGAAGGAGGGTGGGGGAAGTCTCTGCTAAAAAAAACAGGTGAGAGAAAAAGAATGAAGAATTTCTAGTGCTTCCCCCATCTTCTCTCCTCCTGCATCTAAACGAGGGGAGGATTAATCAGCTAATATTTGCACGGTGCTCAGGAAGCAGCACTGGCTGTACAGCCCAAGCCTTACGAGTTGTTTTCTCTCCAATACCACTTCCTAAGAAGCAGTTGCCAGCTCTGCTTGGACCCCATCAGCACAATCAGGTCTCAATTAAACAACTCACGTGGTGGCTGTGGGAGGAAAGGCAAACAATACAGTGATGGGGCCAGGCAGTGTGGGTAGGTGACTACAGCTGCTACGTACACAGAGCATCTGATTCAGTTTTCTACCTGGTTTACATCGGTGTTATTAGAGCAATCAACATGCTCCTGTGTGACTGGATCTAGGGGATCCTGCTCTGGCAGGGGGATTGGACTGGATGATCCTTTGAGGTCCTTTCCAATCCCTAATGTTCTGTGATTCAACCGTGTAGGGTATGTGAACTCTTCAGGAAGCAGCTGCAGCGAGGGGACCCTTCAGATGGTTCATCAGGATCTCCCTCCTCCCCTGGGTGGGGCTTATGAAACACAGGTTCATAAAAGACCGAATGTTCCACCTGCCTCAGCTCCCTTTAAGCCACTGTGTGTCTTTGTCCTTGAAAAGGACTGATGTTGAAGACCTCAGCACAGGACTGCAAAGTCTGAAACCCCAAATTCTGTGTCTTTCATGATTATCTGCTCTGGGGAACATCTCTCCTCCTCTGAACAGGTAGCAGAGCTAGGACAGCACTTCAGCAGAGGGCTGGTGCTTTACCTGGCTTCCAGAGGCTCGCTGCTGGCAGCTCTTCCTCATGCTTGAGTGATTCTGAACCTTGCAGCTGTTCCCAGCTCTCTCCAACCCAAACCACTCCACAGGAACTTAAAAACTGCTGTAAGAACAAAGTACAAGTCAGTGGCATAGAGCAGGTCTTCAGAACCCTAGAAATGGAAGCCCAGGACTTGTCAGCTATGATTACAAGAAGCAGAAGGGGAAGGTTTCTGCTGGGGTTTCTTTTGGTCCTGGCAGCCAGATGAACTCAGTGGCAGGGTGGTAGCAGCAGCTCTCCTAGCAGCAGATGAAAGGGAGAATGAAGTGATCAGGAGTGACAGAGTCATCTCCAAAGTGTAGAAGGTGTGAAAGATATTTATACAGGGCTGGAAATCAGGAAGCACAAAGGTTTGTGCATTAAAAAATACCCCCCTGTTGCCCTGTGTCTCACACCCAGCCTATTCTTTCTTTTCAGAGGGATGAGGTGAAGGACTGTGATGATCAAAGTGTCAGCCTGAAGAAGATGAAGCAGCCTGGGACTGAGCAACAGCCTCAAACTGAAGGTGCAGATGGCTTAGGGCAAGTGAAGCAGGTGTCTCACCTCCATCTCCCAGACCTGGATCTGCAGCTGAAGGCACCTAATTTTCAGTTCCTCGACTGTGGATGAATCAGGAGTCTCTGAAAGGGAAGACTTTGGGCTTTAGCCTAAATAAGAGCAGTAGATGACCTGTGTCACACGCTGCAGAAGCCTCAGCACTGTCTGCCTGTACTGTGAGTGAACTCTAGTCCCCATGACACAGGAGCTGAACACACACTCTTCATCCTGATCCCTGACAGTTCAACCCACAGCAGTTTGATCAAGATGCTGACAGGCTGAAAGACAACTGTGGCTGCTACTGGTGGGTTTGTGCTGCAGGAGGCCGATTCCCATGGAGCTGTTTGCATTGACACGGTGAGAATTGCTCTGCTTACTCGGTCTTACAGGAGCAGGTGGCCACTGAAGCTGGATCCAGAAGCCTAGGCTGAGCAGGTAGGACAATGCACCATGAGCTACAAGCCATCAGTTGTGGTTTCACAGGCAGAGTCTTGTTCTCTGCTCAGGAAATGGAGAACCTACCACAGCTTTGTGCTAATGAGGTGGTTCAGCCGTTATAGGGACCGTGTTTGAGCTCAGCTGGAGAGCTGCTGGGTTCCAAGAAACTGAATGGGGGGGAAATAAAACCCTTCAGTGACTCAAAGCTGGGTTCATTTCGTGTTAGGCTGCCTTACAGGCCAACTGAGTGTCCTATATAATAAAGTTACAGGCCCTGTAATACTGTTTGAGGCTCCAAGGAGATATTTGGGTTGGCTTAGCTGTGAGTGGCTCTGCTTTTCCAGGCTGTTTGAGCACACAGTGTTTACAGTTCTTTTCTCTGGCCATCCTCAGGTACCTGCATGGTTGGCCTGTGCTCACTGGAACTTGGTAGCCTGTAGAAAATAGGTCAGGAAATGATGTTTCGTGCTGTGCCAGAGGAGTTGAGTAACAGATGCAAGTGTGGATCCACTCTGGCAAGCCACCACGTGTCTGTAACTGATACCACTCAGCCAACAGGCTCTTGGGCTTTAAGGCAAAGGTGGCTCAGAGAGGTCTCCAAGCCTGCTGTCCTCTGCTTCTCCTATGGGTAAGACCAAGGTGCCAAGGGTAGAACAATTCTTACCTCCTTCTTCCTCAAGAGTCTTTATCTTCTCTTCAAGTTCAGCAATCTTCTTGTCCTTCAGGATGAGAACAAATAACAACCTGGTTTAGTGTCTTGGCCTTCTGGACCTTGAGGCACAGTTGAGTTAGGGCTGCACCCACCTCACCCCACCCAGAATGGGGTAAAATGAGGGTTAGAAAAGCTCTGCCACCTCACAAATACCTTAATTAGGCTCAAATGAGGGATGGGATATAAATATCCTGCTTCAAGAGTAGGTGAGTGACAGTCTGACCTGAAAGGAGGGTGGTCTCAGGAAATGGCCCTAAGCTGCACCAGAAGAGGTTTGGGTTGGCCATGAGGAGAAAATTCTCCCTGGAAAGGGTCCTCAGGCCTTGGCACAGGCTGCCCAGGGAGGGGGTTGAATCACCATCCCTGGACCTGTTTCAGAGTTGTGGAGATCTGGAGCTTGGGACAGGGTTTAGGGTGGGTTGGAATAGTGGGGTTAAGGGTTGGACTTGATAATCTTAAAGGTCTTTTCCAACTAAATGATGCTGTGATTCTATCTGTTCCTCCTCCATCTACACAAGAGCTGCAGGCAGCCACACAAACTCATACCCCTGTGATTCTCACTCAGGCACAGCTCATGCTCTGACCTGCACTGGGTGGCTGGGCTACAAACAGAATCACCAGCCCTGCATCTGTAGGATGACTCTGCTGTTACGACAGCTGCTTCAGAAAGCAAAAGGAGGAAAAGAAAGGTCTGAAGCCAAGCAGGGGCTGCTGCCAGTGCCAGGACACTGAGACTCTTTGCTCTAAGAAGCCTCAGCAGGGGCTGTCTGCTCTCCCCTGCCTCTGACCGAGTTTGCTTTGCAAAGGCTGGTTGTGCAATTAGCAGAGCAGGGGACAGATTGAGCTGGCTTCAGTCAAACTAGGGCTGAGCAGGTGTAACGCTGGTGTGACTTCACCCATCACAGCAGGGCACAGCACAGACCAGTAAGGTGCAGGATTTTTACCTTCAGCTGGATTTCCTGTGCTTGTTCCTCTAGTTTTTCTTCCAACAGAGTGATTTTTTGCATCTTGGTGGACAAGAACTCCTCGTCACTGGGAGCTTCACCTGAGAGGACAGACACAGGCAGTTACCCCTCTAAAGTCTGTGCCACAGGCAACCCCACGCAGCAACTGCTGCTCTGCCACAGCAGGTAGGGCCTTTTGGGGTGCTGGGTAGAAATCCCTTAGCTCCTGGCTGGTAGGGGGACGGCTGCGTCACTGACCACACGCTGGGTGTGTGAGATGGGGCCAGCAGGAGCCAGCCCTGGGCTGGGCTAGGGAGTCCACAAGACCGTCACTGAGAAACTGTGATGGCCTCAAATCCCCCAGTCACTGAGGGACTTTACCCTGCTTCTTCTTCCTCAGCATTGCCCCGCTTTGAGCAGGAGGGTGGGCTGCTTTGCACTGGATTCTTTGTCCTGGGAGACAGGCTGTCATCTTCTGAGGAGAGGTAAGAGGAACATGAAGAAAAACAGGTCAGTGCTTGAGTTCTGATGTCTCCAACAGCAGCTAAAGAAATCCTGGGGTTTACTCTGAGGGAACGAGGGCAGGAGAAAGCAGAGTGTCCTAATCCTGCCCCATAAGCACTCTCAGACTAATGGGTGTGTGTGGAGCCTGTTAGGAGCAAGCAGCCAGGGGAAGGCTCAGTCTCAGCAGCAGAGGATCACAGAATGATTGAGGCTGGAGAAGTCCTCTGAGCTCATCCAGCCCAGGACCTAACATCAGCCCAGGACCTAACATCACCCCAGGGGCCACACCAGGGCACTAGGGGCCACAGCCAGGCTGTCCTTCCACACCTCCAGGGATGAGGACTCTGCCACTGCCCTGGGCAGTTCATTCGGGGCTCTGATCAGCCTTTCTGTGAGAAAAGGCTTCGTAACATCCAACCTGACCCTCCCCTGGCAGCTTCAGGCTCTGCCCTCTCCTCCTGGCGCTGGCTGCCTGGGAGAAGAGCCTGACCACCAGCTGACTACAACCTCCCTTCAGGGAGCTGGAGAGAGGGAGAAGGTCCCCCCTGAGTCTCCTGCAGGCTAAACAAACACAAGAGTGAACACAAACTGGGGCTTGCAGAAAAACCCCGTGAGACTCGTGGCTCATCCTGAGCTGCACGACAAAGCAGAAAGTGGGGATGTTGAACTGCTTAAAACTAAAAGCATTAACACCAAGTCTAACAGCAGCAGCAAACTTCACTGTCAGTGGAAAGAGAGTTTTTGTTCTAAGATCTAATAGAAAGGATGTGACCTAGAATGGACTTGTAAAAATAGTTGAGGCTCTAACGTGCTCTAGGGCTTGCTGAGGATGTGGGAAGCCTTTTGCTACTTATCTGATTTGGGACGTAAATGTAGGAGAGAGCAAGGTACCATCACTGCAAAACATGTAGGAGGGTGGAGCCAGGCTCTGCTCAGGGGCACCCAACCTGGACAGGGGGCAGTGGGTGTGAGCTGGAGCAGAGGAGGTTCCTCATCAGTGTGAGAAGTGAGGGTGCCAGAGCCCTGGCAGGGGCTGCCCAGAGGGTTGTGGAGTCTCCTTCTCTGGAGACATTTCAAACCCACCTGGCCAGTTCCTGTGTGACGGGATCTAGGGGATCCTGCTGTTTTGGGGATATTGGACTGGGTGATCTTTCGAGGTCCCTTCCAATCCCTAATGTTCTGTGATTCTGTGATCCCCCAGAGCAGCAGCTCCCACAGGAACGTTCAGGCGGGTTTGGGGTCTCCCCAGAGCAGAGACTCCCCAGCCTCTCTGCGCAGCCCGGGCCAGTGCTCTGGGACGTCACAGGGGGAAGGTTTGTCCTGGTGTTTAGATCGGGGGCAAAAGGGGCTCTAGAGGACGGCGGGAACGGGCTCCCCCGGGGTGGGAAGGGGGGTTGCGGGTCCCGGAGC
>VXBP01003612.1:308452-321523 GCA_013400115.1 Rhinopomastus cyanomelas | reverse complement strand
GCGGGAGCGGGCTCCCCCGGGGTGGGAAGGGGGTTTGCGGGTCCCGGAGCGGGGAAGCGCTGTGGCGAGGGGGGTCCCTTCCGCCCTGGGGTGGGGTGGGGGGTGTCCCAGCCCGACGGGGGTTCCTCCACTCACCCCGCGCTCAGGACGCCGCCGCCATCTTTGTTGACGGTTGCCAGGGCGACGCGCGACGGCTGCGACTGGTCCGGCGCCGATCACGTGGACAGGGCGCGGGGCGGTCTGGGGACTACATGTCCCAGCATGCACCGCGCGGAGGGGGGTGGGGCAGGCTGGCCCGTGGCTACCTAGACCCTCTATTGGGCTCTGGGGAGGCCCCACCTCGATTTCTGGCATCAGGTCTGGGCCCCTTAGTCGCTACGAGAAGGACAGGGAGGGGCTGCAGCGGGGCCAGAGAAGGGAACGGAGCTGCGGAAGGGGCTGCGGCGCTAGTGCTGTGAGGAGGGGCTGAGGGAACTGGGGGGTTGAACTGGAGAGAAGGAGGCTCAGGGGAAACCTTCTTGCTCTCTACGGACAGGAGGACGGAGCCAGGTGAGGGTTGGTCACTGCTCCCCAGGAGCAAGTAACAGCTTCAGGTTGCCCCGAGGAACAATTTCTCCCCTACAAGGGTTCCCCAAGCCTGGCCCAGGCTGCCCAGGGCAGTGGGGGAGTCTCTGAGCCTGGAGAAGTCTCAAAGCCCTGGATATGTGGGGTGAGGGATGTGGTTCAGTGGGGCCCTGGGGGACTTTGGGAGCTTAAAGGTCTCTTCCAGCCAGAGTGATTCTGTGGTGCTGTGGGTGATCTGGGTCCTGCTGTTAGCTGCTCCCACATCTGGAGGATGGATGAGCCTGGGACATCTGAGGAGAGAGGTCTACCCAGGCCAGACTGCTCCCTGCCTGTGCTCAGCCCTGTGCCCTGCCTGCAAAACACCGCCTTTTCAAACCCTGTTTGCTTTCAGAGTGTTTCAGTGTGGGGCAGGAGCCCCACAGGCAGCCACATGCCCTTTCCGCAGCCACCCCTGCACGCCCGTGGCCTAGACACAGCCTGACCTGGGGCACCGTGCACTGTAGGGCTGCTCCTGGCTTCCTCACCTGCAGCTTCTGCTTCTGTTTTCTAGCAAGATTTCCTGAACCCAGGCACTGCTACATGCTCCTTTTCCCTTGCTGACTCTCTGAACTCCCCTCAGCACATGGAGCCTCCCCTGTGCATCCCCTGTCCCACCCGGCTGTGCTGCTCTGCTCTCCAGACACACAGATCATCAGGGGTTGGAAGGGACCTCTAGGGATCATCGAGTCCAACCCCCTGCTTGAGCAGGACCATAGCACCTAAGACAGGTCACACAGAACTGCATCCAGAAGGTCTGAAAAGACACCAAAGAAGGAGACTCCACACCCGCCCTGGGCAGCCTGTTCCAGTGCTCTGTCCTCTCACTGGGAAGAAGTTTCTCCTCATACTGGGGTGGAACTTCCTGTGCTCCAGCTGTGCCCCTTGTCCTACCCAGGAGCACAAGGGAAAAGAGATTGGCTCTTTCTTCTTGACCCCCAGCCCTCATGGACTTAAGAGACAGGGATGAAGTCCCCTCGTAACCTTCTCCTTTCCAAGCTGAAAGGTCCCAGGTCTCTCGATGTCTCCTCATAAGGGGATGACTCAGCCTCATCCATTTTTAGCACCTTTTATGGAGCATTTCCCTTTGCTCTTCAGAGCTGCACAAAACCCAGCTACTTTTGGTGGAGGAGCCACTGGCTGGGGGCAGCGATCGCTCTGCGCTGGGGTGTGCTTCACCGCCACGAAACCAGACGGCTGCTGTCTGGGCCCCACACGTTTCAGTACCTTGAATTATTTTAAACTCTTCTTTTTTTTTAATCAAGCAGGTTCCTTTTGGTTCCTCCTGCTGCTGTTGAGCCGGTGAGGGAGCTCCCAGATGGGCTGTGAGGAGATGGATGTTGTAGGGCTGGAAGCAAGCGGTTCCCTGATCCATTTACCCTGGTGAGTGAGGGGTGTCACTGGAACTGAGAGGGGCAGCTCAGACCCAGTTAGAACCCAGAGCCCTTGTTGAACCATCATCAGCAGTTTGCAAACCCTTCCAGTGAGCCCACAGCCACTGTTAGTCCTCCAAGGGTATGGGGCACAGGGCAGGGAGCAGCAGAGCTCAACCTGTGGGATTTCAGGCTGCCCCACAGTGTTTTGTGAGGTGGGAAAAGGGCCGGGCGAGGGGCTCCCGCTGCCTTTGCTGGCAGAGCCATGACTGGCATCCTGTCCCCCACAGCACAGCCAGCGACTTCCCCAATCAGCCCTGGGGTCAAGGAGCCCTTTGGGGCCGTGGGGCTGGCACAGAGGGGAGGGCTGTGCCTGGCGAGACGGGGCCACTGCTTGTTCTTAAAGCCCCGACCGCAGTCGCCGTCAGCAGATGAGGAAGTGTCACAGCACAGCGTGAGTGGCAACCATGCAGCCCCTCCGGCTTGCCCACCTGCTCCTCCTGCTCGCCCTCTGCATGGTAAGAGAAACCCCACAGCACGAGGCTCTGTCCCGTGGGGGTGGCAGCGGTTTGGGGGGCTGCGGGGTTGGAAGAATTTCTGCTGCACTTCAGCTGGGACCTTGTGAGTCTGATTTGCTCTTTGGCCTCAGCTCTGCTCGTCTTCCCAGGGGCCCTGCTCTGAGCCCTGCAGGATCCAGATTCTGCCCCACACTGCTTTCTGAAGGACTTCTTAAACCCTCCTTTATACCTGTGAGCTCTGCACTCATCTCTCCACCCCACCTTGCAGCCTCTCCTTTGCCTGCTGGTCCCAGCCTGTGCCCAATGTGGGGCCACTAACCATAGCTCTGGGCACAGGTGGGCTCAGAGCTGCCTCTTTTCCTCTCTCCTCTCCCTCTGGAGGTTATTTTCCTTCCTGCTGGGAGGCTCTCTGGGGGCTCAGTTCTGCTGCTGCGCGGCTGGATGTCGGCTCCCTCCCCAGTGGGGATGGTTGTGTGGGAGCGATGAACGATGAACGTGCTGGTGCCTCCAGGGAAGGTGATGCCCTTAGAGGTCCCCTCCAGCTCAACCATCCCAAGATTCTACTTGGAGCAGCTGTTGGGATGATGATTGACTTCTTTTTCTACGACCTGTTGGTAGCAGGGGCAGGTTTGCCCCTGAGTATTTTGCTCACACACTCCCCACAGCTGAAACCTGCTGCTGGCTCCGTGGGGTGGGTTTCTGTGCTGGGAGTCCCGCTCTGTGGCTGGGCAAACCAGTTAAAACCCCTCCTGGAGCCTGGGAGGGGCTGGGGCTGGGTGTTGAGGCTCATCCCTGACTCTGTCCCAGCACTGAGCCACCCAAGAAGTGATGTGGACCAGTGTGGGGGCTGCTTCATGGAAGGAATCAGAGTCCCACGGCGCTGCTGGGTGCAGTCTCAGGGGACGGAAGGCTCCAGGAAAGGAGCAAAAACCCCCCCTGATGGGGGTCCTGAGCCAGGACAGGGGGGCCTCACACCAACACCTTAGTGGGGGCTGTGCAGATCTTCAGACAGGGAAGGGAACCTCCCTGAAACCACCCCCCCACTGTTAATTTCACACATCAACCACAACCTCCCTGCTTGCGACAGCCCCTGCGGGGGTCCTTCCTCCTCCTCCCCTCTGCTCCAGTGTGGGTTTTCCTCTGCTCTGCTCTTGCACCCCACATCCTCCACTGCAGGGCATGGGGACCACCCTGGCAGCTGCTTCCTCGCAGTGTCTGGGGGGCAGAGGCCACCCTCAGCTTCTGCTTTCTGCCCGCCCCAGCCTAGACACAGGGTGAGGAGGTGCAGGACAGCTCGTTTTGCCTGGGAAAGCCCCAGACCAGCAGGGATTGCTGAGGGGTGCAGGCTGCCTGTCCCCTAGGGAAAGGGGTAGTGTGGGCACTGGGGTAGCCCCCAGTTCCTGCCTGCCTGCCAGGGCCACCAGGTGAGGGCTGTTGGGGGCTTCACTCTGGAGTGACTCCTGCCTCTCGGGTTGTCTCTTCCAGCCCTTTGGTCAGGGAGACACGGTAGAGGAAGAAGAAGGGGACGTGACCAAGGCCACCCCCTCCACGAGTCACCAGATCCCCACTGGCAACGGGAGCCCCCTCTGCAGCAGCCCAGCCCTCTTCTTCCTCTCCCTGGGGCTGGTGGTGTCCTTCTTCCTGCGGCTGCACTGACCTGGATGGGAGCACCAGTGCCTCCAGCACGGCTCCCCCTGCACCAACCCCTCCTTGGACCCAACCAGCCAGTGTGATGCCATCACCCCACTCGAGCTCCCAGTGAACCCCAGCTCACAGCGAGGCCCTGAGGCCAGCTGTGGGCAATAAAGTGCTGGGGCAGGGCTCTTCTCTTGAGTCTTGGGGGTCAACAAAGACTCAGGGCCAGCGCTTGGGCCCCTGGTGCTGCACAGGACTGGGAGGGGAGGAGGTGGTGTGACTTGAGGATCTTTGCTATGGGGGTTCCCCCCACCCTGGCTTTGCCATCACGTTTCCTTATCCCTCTGCAGCTTCCACGTGCCGCAGAGCCCAGCCCAGACCGAACAGGGTGGCAGGGTCCTCTCTGTGTGTCTCCTGAGCCCTCATCCTCTGGTGGCCTCCTCCACCTTCCCCCCAGCATCTCTTGATGGGATGAGCAGGTGGGCTTCACCCTGGCGCTTGGGCTCAGGGCTGCCCGGAGGAGGAGCAGAGTGGAGCTGGACGTCCCCGTGCAGCGTGTCCTGTCGTGTGGGTGCCTGTCCTCCCGCCCAGCCAGGGCCACTGGGGCCACCTTTCACCATAAAGACAGACACTGGGTCACGGCAGGAGCCGGCGCTGCCCAGGTGAGAACGTGGGTGGTGCTGAGGGAACCTCCTGGGAAGGTTCTGACCTCTGTGGCACCACCAGCACAGCCCAGTTTCGCTGCGGGGTTGGGCAGTGATCACTGCCCTGCTGCTGGGGCTCTCCACAAGCTGGGCTTGACCTGCTCAGCAAACTGGGCTCTTGCCAGCAGCCATCTCCTCTCCCCAGCAGCAGTTGGTGTCTCTGTGTGCGAGTCCCTCACCCCGCAGCCCCTCGGGCTCTGCGTCACGTCCCCAGGGAGCTCCTGAGTGGAGGTGACCTCTGTCCCACGGACCACGGCACCCTGGTGCTGCTCGGGGCCGGTGGACACCAGAACGCACCAAGGTCCCGTCCTGGGAGCAGCACTGGGCTCTCGCTGGGGCGACTGGGCTGAGGGTAGCGGTAGCCAGTGCGAGGACAGAGGACGCTGAGCCCCCCAGCAGAGCTGGCCCAGAGAGGGGGGGCCGTATCTTACACAGGTACATAAATACAGTTCAGAGAGGGATGGAGGCTGGGAGGGGGCTCTGCTGCTCGCCAGAGGGTCCCATTGCTGGTGGTGGCTGTGGGGTCCTTCATGAGCCGGGTACGGGGCTCCCCAGGAGAGCAGTGGGGTGGTTCCCCCTCACGATGGAGGGGAGGGCGGGTGTCCTTCACACGGCAGCCGGGGCTGGGGTGGGGAGGAGGTCTCCTGCCCTGCTGTGGGGATGCTGGTGGGGTGTCCCCGTCCTGTCCCATGGTGACACTTTGGGGTGTGAGAGCTGCCCCCTCATAGCACCTGGATGTCCCAGATCTGCGTGGGCTTCTCCTCTGCCATGTCCCAGACGATGGCGTGGTCCCGGTCGTAGGTTCGGCCGCCTGCGGAGCGAGGGAGGGAGTCGAAGCTCCTGCCCCACCTCGTGGGCAAAGCCCCATCTTGGGGGACCCCTGGGAAAGCAGCCCCCGTGCTGACACCGAGGCCTCACCCTTGACATCGAGGACCATGTCCTCGAACATCTGGCTGTGGATCCGGCCCTGGGAATCGATGCTCCAGGTCTGACGGGGCATCCGGGTCTCGGACCACAGCACGGCCTTCGCGCCCTTCCCCGCTGGCCCGATGACCTGCAGGCTCATGGTGGGGGCCACCTGCAAGGAGCGGCGGTGGCCAGGTCAGCCGGATCCTCTCTGTCGCCTCCACCCCACGCAGAGGCTTGGAGCTCAGGGCTCAGCCCTAGAGATGCAGCTTGTTCTGGGGTGAGGTGTGGGACGAGCAGGAAACCCCCTCAGTGAGAGGTGGGAACAACTACCGTGACAAAACCCCCCCAGGGCAGGCAGGTGTGACCTCACATCTCCGGGGGCAACTTGGGGAGGAGAGCCTCAGCCCATCTTTGGAGACAAGGCTGAGGTCAGATGCCGGGAAAGCCTGTTCTGAGCCCTAGAAGACATCTGCGGGGTGGGGAGCACCCCGGCATCGTGCCCTGCAGGAGGCTGCCCCGGTCCCCCGCCGCCCTGACCTGGTTCTTGATCAGCCCGTCCTCGTAGTACCAGACGGAGCTGCTCTGCTCGCTCAGGCTGGAGACCACCACCCGCCCGGCTTTCATGTCCTCCACGTCGTCAGGGACCGAGAGGTAGAGCTCCAGCTCCCTGCTCCTGATGCGGAAGTAGATCCTTCTCTGTGGAGACAGAAACCCCTTCGTTGGCACCACAACCCCCCCCCGCCAGCACGTGGGCAAGGAGCCACCTCACCCGGCCTCTGGCTTTGGCCAGAAGGACCCTGGGGGTGCCCAGAGGGTCATCCCCATCCCCTGGGAGCTGCCCAGCTCTCCTCAGGGTGATGCCCTGACCTGTCCCTGGCAGCTGGCACCGACGCGGGCGCCGCTCTCCCTGCCAGGGCGTTTTGCAAGGCTCCTGCCCGTGGGGGACATTTCACCACCGCGGCGGCCGCTCCCAGGGCGGGGGACTGGGACGTGGGGGTGACGGGGCTGGCGGCAGGTGCTGCTCCCACGTCCTCCTCCCGGCCACCGGCGCTGGCCCCTGACCCAGCAGGGTTTGGGGTTCGCCCTGCCGGATGCCGGCACCTCCCCCCAGCACCCACCTGGCGGATGGGGTAGAGGGACCCCACGTGCTGGAGCCCGCTGTACGTCAGCCAGTTGGTGATCTCGGTGCAGTCCAGCAGCCACTGGCGCCCTCGGAAGTCGCCGTGTTCACACAGCACCCAGCTGGGGTTGGGGAACACAGGATGGGGGTGGGCACAAGGCACCCAGCGGGGCCGGGGGATGGCGGGGTCGGGGGGGTCACTCACATCCCGCCTTTGACGCGCACCGACAGCACGTGGTTGTTGAAGCCCTCGGCCTGCAGGCTCCGCACCTCCGTGTTCAGCTCGATCTCCTTCCCCTCGAAACACTCCAGCCCGTGCAGGAAGATGGAGGGCTCTGAGAAAAACTGGGGGGTGGCGAGAAGAGCGGGGGGCAGGCAGGAGGGGTGAGCACCCGTGGGTGTGGAAGGGAGGGGAGAGAAGGAGGTTCTTGGAGGGTTCTGCCCCAGCGTTGCCCCCACTCACCACCGGGACCTTCTTCAAGGAGCGGATGGTGCTGGAGGAGGGGCAGCCCATGGCGCTGAGCGTGGGGTACTCGCCCTCCGACAGCACGTGCTGCTCCCCCACAAAGTCCTGCCCGTCGAACAGGATCCAGCTGGCAGGGAGGAGAGTGCCCAGGCTGCTGTGGCTGTTGTGGTGGGACCCCATCCCGTCCCGTCCCGTCCCATCCCGTTCCATCCCATCTAATCCCATCTCATCTATCTGATCCCATCTCATCACATCACATCTCATCTATCCCATCCCATGCCATCCCATCCATCCCTCCCATCTGATCCCATCTAATCCTTTCCCATCTGTCTGATCCCATCCCACCCCTCCTGTGGCCCCCCAGCACCCACCCATCCTGCCCGCCCTCCTGTGGGGCTGCCAGCAGGGTGATGCCCCCATTCCTGTCCCTTCATGGTGCCCCAGGACTCCCTACCTGCCCCCCTGGACTCTGCAGGACTGTGGGGTGAAGGTGCCGGGCAGGGCGTCCTGGTCCTCCTCGAAGGTGACATGATCCCCTAAGAAGTCGGGCTCTGAGAAGAGCAGGATCTGGGGAAGGGGGAGCAGAGGGGCTCCGTGAGGGTGACTGAGCATCGCCACCACCCCACGAGGGACCACAAATCGGGGAGGGGGGGGATAACCCCCTTCCCTTCCATCACCCCTGACCTTGGAGACGAAGTGCAGGTTGTGCTCCCTGACCTGGAAGCAGACACAGAGAGGGGCACCGGTGGGCACCTCACCCCAGGCTGGTCCCCAGCTGCCTGGGGAGGCGCCGGCGGGTCTGGGGTGGCCCAGGTGGGGCTCTCTGGACTGCTCTCACCTGCAGGATGGGCTGTGCCGAGGCGATGCGGCAGTCGGCGGCCCCCCAGTCCTCGCAGCTGCGATAGACCCCCTTCTCCAGGACGTACTGCTCGCCCGAGAAGTTGGCGCCCTCGTAGGCCACCCACCTGCCGGGAGAGGTGGGTGCTGGCTCAGCATCCCCCCGCTCTGCCCACCCCCGCGCTCTGAGCCCCCCAGCCCGCACTCACACGCCGCTCAGCACGTGGATGGACTGGGTGACGGGGCCGTAGCCGGCCAGCCGGGTGTCGGGCAGCGCCTCGCTCAGCTCCACGCTGGCGCCCTCCTCGAAGTCCATGGCCTCGAACAGGACCAGCACCGGGTCGGAGAAGTCCTGTGGGGAGAAGGGAACCCCCCCACCCCATTCCCAAACCCCTCAGTCTGAGTCCTACCCGGCCACGGGGGACCCCAGGGAGAGGTGCTGGGGACCAGTAAGGCCGTGAGTGATGAGTCTGGGGGATCTCAGGAGGGTGATGGGGGGCCGAATGTCCCTGCCCACACCAGTCCCATCCCCGAGTGATGCTGCTGGCCCTGCCCTCACCGTCCGAATCAGCCGCAGGGACACCAGCTCCTTGTTGTAGCCGCCCCACTGCCGCCAGTCCTGGTACTGCCCTTCCTCCAGCAGGTACTGGTGGCCACGGAAACCCTCCTTCTCGTAGCCAACCCAGCTGTGGTGCAGACAGATGCAGGTGGTGAGGTCCTCACACGTGGGGACACCACCCACCCCTCTCCCGACAGGCTGCCCACAGCCATCCCACAGCCCCAGAGAGCTCCTCCAAGCCCTCTCCCCAGATTGACCACCACCTTCCCATCCTGCTGCACCCAGGATACCCATCGCAAGCCACTCACCAGCCGCCCAGGACGTGCAGGGAGCCCACGGTGGCCAGTGCTGCTCCAGACAAGCCCTTCAGGTCATAGACATCTCGGTTGATTGTGAAGCTGCGGCCCTGGAAACCCGCAGCCTCATAGATCAGCACCTGGGGAGAGGGAGAGGCTGAGCAGGGTAACTGGCAGCCCCAACCCCGGGGTCTCACCGGGTGCTGGCCCAGCGCTCACCTGCGGCTCACCGGGTCTCTCCACGACGGGGCAGCCCTGGAAGGAGAAGGAGCCCCGGTGAGGTTGTGGTGGCAGGAGAGGAAGGTGTGACAGCATCTCATTCCCCCCTTGACAGCCCGAGCTCCTTTTTGGGCTGTTTTCCTTCAAGAATGAGCTCCCTGGGGCTTTTCTAATCCATCTCCTCCACCACTAACCCAGCCCCCTCCCACACCAAGCCCCTTGCTGATGGGAGCCAGGAGCTGCTCCCTCCTGTTGTGCCCAGGGCCAGGGAGAGAATCATGGAATCATTCAGGTAAGAAAAGACATTCAAGGTCATCAAAACAAATCGTCCACCTCACAGCTCCCAACCCCTAACCCAGCTCCCCAAACACCCTGGCTGCTGGTTGTTGAACCCCTCCAGCGATGGTGCCTCCACCCCCTCTCTGGGCAGCCTGTTCCAAGGCCTCCCCACTCTTGCTGGGAAGAAGTTTGTCCTCACATCCAGCCTGACCCTCTCCTGGCACAACCTGACCCCATGTCCTCTGCTCCTATCACCAGTCCCTGGGGAGAAGAGGCCAACCCCCAGCTCACTGCAGCCTCCCTCCAGGGAACTGTGGAGAGCAGGGAGGTCTCCCCTCAGCCTCCCCCTCTCCAGGCTGAGCAGCCCCAGCTCCCTCAGCCTCTCCCCACCAGCCCTGCTCTCCAGACCCCAACCAGCCCCGTTGCCCTTCTCTGCCCCCTCTCCAGCCCCTCCCTGTCCTTCCTGTCCTGCGGTGCCCAGACTGCCCCAGCAGCACCCCAGTACAACCCCAGCAAGTGGCACTCACCAGCCTGATGGGGTGCATGGAGCAGATAGACGGGTCCTTTGCCCCCCAAGCCTTCAGAGTGGGGTACCCGCCAGGCTCCAGGACGTAGGGGTCATCATCAAAGAAAGGTTTGGAGTAAACCAGCCACCTGGGGAACCAGGGGAGACCATCGCACCCCGCTCCAGCCCACGGCGGAGTCCACCGCCCGGAAGCCACCCGGCCCCACTCACAGCCCCGAGTGGACGATGATGGAGGCGGCGGCGAGCGCCTGGCCCCGCGTGCGGGTGTCCTCAGCCGAGTCGCTGAAGGTCAGCCGGGCGCCTTCCCCGTTCTCCTCCGCAAACAGGCTGATCTCGGGGGTGCGGTAGTCCTGGTGTGGGGCACAGTGCCGTTATGGGGGTACAGGACACCCCGCTGGGGGTGCTGGGTAGGGAGTGCGGGGGTGGGGGGTTCCCTGCACTCACCCTGACCACCCTCTTGAAGGAGCCGATGCGGAAGGGCCGGCTGTGGCCGCTCTGCCCGTAGGCTGCCCAGGGGTTGTCGATCTCCACGTCGCCCTCGGCCAGCACACACTTGCGCCCGTGGAACCGGGGCTTCTCGTACATCACCCACCTGTAAGTGGGGTGGGAGCAGGGAGGGGGGGGTGTTGGTCTGCTGGAGGGTGGAGAGGGACCTGGACACGCTGAGGCCGCTGGGATGAGGGTCAACAGGGGCAAACAGCGGGTCCTGCACTTGGGTCACAACAAGCCCCTGCAGGGCAATGGGACTGGGGAGGAGAGGCTGGAGAGCTGCTGGGTGGAAAAGGACCTGGGGGTGCTCAGTGAGCTCCTGGGGTGCCCAGGGGGCCAAGAAGGCCAGTGGCATCCTGGCCTGCATCAGCACCAGTGTGGCCAGGAGGGGATCCTGACCCTGGTGAGGCTGCATCTCGAGTGCTGGGGACAGTCTGGGCACCGCAGGACAGGAAGGACAGAGAGGGGCTGGAGAGGGGGCAGAGAAGGGCAGTGGGGCTGGGTTGGGGTCTGGAGAGCAGGGCTGGTGGGGAGAGGCTGAGGGAGCTGGGGCTGCTCAGCCTGGAGAAGAGGAGGCTGAGGGGAGACCTCCCTGCTCTCCACAGCTCCCTGAAGGGAGGGTGCAGTGAGCTGGGGGTTGGCCTCTTCTCCCCAGGGACTGGGGACAGGAGCAGAGGAGATGGGGTCAGGTTGAGCCAGGGGAGAGTCAGGCTGGATGTGAGGACAAACTTCTTCCCAGCAAGAGTGGGGAGCCCTTAGAACAGGCTGCCCAGAGAGGGGGTGGAGGCACCATCGCTGGAGGGGTTCAACAACCAGCAGCCAGGGTGTTTGGGGAGCTGGGTTAGGGGTTGGGAGCTGTGGGGCGGGCGGTTGGACTTGATAATCTTGAAGGTCTTTTCCAACCCTGATGATCTATGAAACCCCTGCTTTTACCCACAGCCCCACAGACATCAGGAACCCTGGGGCAGAGCAGGGGTGGGGACATCCCGCCAGGGCTGCGGTGCCGCATCCAGCCCCAGTAATTAGCGGGGCAGGACGGTCACTCCTCAACCCCAGGCTGGGCCCTGGCTGCCCCATGGGGCGGGGGAAGCCTCCCTCCTTGGTGTCTTCGCCCCAGAGCTGTCCCCTACCCTCCCCGGATGACTCGGATGGAGATGGTGTGGGACAGCTCCCAGGCCGTCGCGTCTGCGACGTCCCCCCAGATCTCCCGTTTCTGGCCCCCGAAACCGGCCTCGGAGAAGAGGATGATCTGGGAAGGGGTGATGCAGAGGAGAACACGTCACACCCCACAAACCCCATCTACCCCACATCACACACACCCTATGCACCCCACACCCCCCCAACTCCATACACCCTATGCACCCCACCAAAGCCATACACCCCACACACACCCCCACCCCACACAGGCACCAAACACCCCACACCTCCCCCATACCCCATACACCCTGCACACCCCACAGACCCCATGGGCCCCACATACCTCATACACCCCACATCCCATCCATCCCATATACCCCATCCACACACTACACACCTGACACACCCCACACACCCCTCCACACCACACACACACCTCACTCATGGTACACACACCCCCTTCCCAACCCTCCCACGCCTCATAGACCCCACTCACCCCATACACCCCTCTCCACACCCCACCCCACAAGCAGCCAGCCCAGCCCCAGCACAGCCCTGTACCTTGCCGGGTCTCATGTTGATCTTCTTGAAGCCCTCCTGGTCCTCCTGCTGTGAAGGCCCATGTGAGGAAGGCAGAGGGACATCGGCTGGATCCGCCATCACCCCACAGCCCAGAGAAGCTGCAGCCACTGCCACAGCCCCACAGTCTGGCTCTGCCAGTCCCTCCCACTGCCCCAAGCAGCCACACCTCGAGCAGTCCTGTAGTGCTGGGGATCAGCCTCCTGCTGCCTTGGGACCTCCCCATCATCTGTGGTGGCACCACCCCATCACTTCACCTGGTTTCTTGGTACCCACCTTGGTACCTTTCTGTTGCCCAGAGAGGAGCCAGCACCCATCCTGGGACCTTTCCATCACCCATGGCAACCCCCTTCATCACCCACCCTGACACCATCCCAGTCCCCTCCATCACCCATCCCAGTCCCCTGCCACCACACCTGGGGCTCTCCCCTACACCGGGCAATGGGCTCCCACCGTTCCTGCTGGGAGCAGGGAATGATGCCCCCGGGTTCGGATCCCACCACCTCCCCACGCGCCCAGGAGGACACCCCATCTCCCCAGGGACCACGCTGGGGGGGGGTCACTCACCAGGACGTCAGCAGGACAGGGGGCTGTGGTGCTCTCAGCCTCTTCAGCGACTGGAAGAACAGAGCTGCTGCTGCTACTCAGAGCTCCCATCCCGGTCACCTCAGGGTCGGGGTGCTCACTGGGGTCCAGCCCGTTGCAGTCCCCGGGGACGGGCGACCCCGCTCCCCCACCGTCCCGGGCAGGCAGCTGGGAGCCGGGGCTCACGAAGCGGCTGTAGAGGACACTGTTGTCCAGGCGAGAGTAGGGCTTCCCCTCCTC
>VXBP01003612.1:296671-308079 GCA_013400115.1 Rhinopomastus cyanomelas | reverse complement strand
GGGGGCCCTTGGGCGCCTTCCGCATCTCCGAGGGCTCCATGTTGCGCAGAGTGTCCACGAAGATCTCCATGTCCACCAGCAGCTCGGGGTCTTCCTCGCCTGCGTCCGGCGGGGCCTCACCTGGGGGTTCAGCGGGGGGCTCGGGGCTGCTCTCAGGCTCCTGGGCCGGGCTCTGGGGGTCTTCCGTTGTCTCACTCCCATCCAACTCAGCCTCAGCTGTGGGAGACGCTTCGGGTGAAGGCTCCGGACCATCACTTGCCCCCGAGGAGGGGTCTTCGGGGGTGCTGCCAGCTCCCGTGGGGCTCACTGTCCTCAGCGACGTGGCCGCGGTGCTGCCGTCCCCGTCTGCTCCCGCACCAGCTGGACCAGCCTGGCCGCTGGGCTCCTCCGAGGGACTCTGCGGGGAGCTGGTTATACTGGTCTGCAGCTCCCCAGGGCTGTCGCCATCGCCCAGAGTTGCACTGGCCAAGCGTTTCTCCCCGGGGCAGCCCTCAGCCGCCCGCCCGGTGGCCTCTGTGGTGCCCGGTGAGGTCGCATTGCCCGTGGCCACCCCGGCGGAGCCGCTGCCCTCTCGCTCGTGGTTTTCCCTCTGCAACGGGGCGCTGGCAGCGGGGTCCAGCCCATTGCGGGGGTCTCTGCCCTCTGCCAGCCCTGGCTGCATCCCGGCGGCATCCCTGCCCGTCCGCAGCACCGTGACCTGTCTGGCCCTGGGCAAGGCAGGGCTGCAGCCCAGCTTGGCAACACTGGGAGCACTGGGACCCTCAGCGGGACCCCCTGCAGGGTGCTGCGTGGGTCGGGTGGGCAGCAGGGTGCCGTGGATGTAGCTCTCCCTGTGCACCGGCATCTCCTGGGGGGGACCCGTGGGTTGGGGGGGGACACTGTCACCGCCAGCCCCCACCTTCCCCCTCTCATCCTGCCGCCGGGGCTTCTGCGCTGGGGAGTAGACCTGCGAGAAGATGGGGCCGTGGGCCGTGAAGTCCTTGGGGACGCTGGAGGGGGACGAGCGGTCCCGCTGGGGCAGGGCAGCCGGGCTCGATGCTGCCTTCTCCACAATCTCCTTCTCCCAGGCCTGCAGCAGGAGGGAGACGCGGGACGGGCTCCCCTCCCGGCCCCGAGTGCCCCCCGCGCTCTCCAGCCTCCGCGACACCACTGAGACCTTCTGGAAGCGGGACCTGCCCTCCGACCCCGCCGCCCCCGCCGGCGCCTGCGTCACGCTCAGCTCCACGCTGGACACGAAGCCCCTGGCCTTGGGGTGCCGCAACGAGGGATCCATGCTGGGGGACTGGGGAGGGGATGCTGCGGCCCCGTGACACCCCGTGCTGTCAGGATGGGGCTGGTGGAGCTGCAGGGAGAGAAGGACACCCTGGGAGATCAGCCCTGCACCCCAAGAGGGACCCTAAAACCCTCCAGACCTCCCCCTCATCTTGCAGGGCATTTTAGGGGGGTCCTGTGACCACCTTGTGGGGAGCAGCCCTGGACCCTAAAACCCTCTAGACCTCCCTCTGATCCTGCAGGACATTTTAGAGGAGCACAGGAGGTGACTTTGGGGTTCTCTGCAGTTCTTGGGATGCTCCTGGTGGTGGCAGGACCTGGGGAGCACCACGGGACCCTCTACCAGTGCCACCGCTCTTGCACCCAGTAGAGGTGGTGGGGAGCTTCACCAGGCACCAAGAGGGGCTGGGACAGAGCCGGGGGGGCCAGCAGAGCACCGGTGACTGTGCAGGATCCAGCCAGGCCAGGCCCTGCCCCAAGCTGCAGGATGAGTCAGGCGGGCAGCGGGGCCGTGCTGAGTCAGCAAATGCAGGCAACAAACAAGCCCCAAAATCAACAGGGAAGCTGCTCTCTGGGGCAAAAGGGCCTGGCTGGGCAGGAGCGGGATCAGCTCCGGGGATGTCAGGGTGTTGCAGCTGCATCCCTGCCCCAGTTACTGCTGGTTTGGGATTGGGAAGCAGCTGATGCAGCAGGTGCCTGGGAGGGAGCTGGAATCGTGCCGGCATCTCAGCATCTCCCAATTAGGGGGTGTTTGGTGTCACCACCCGGCTACGAGGATGGTGGCAGGGCCAGGGCTTTGGGCTCAGCCTGAGGACAGGCTGAGCTTGGGATCTCCCAGCTGGGGATGGGGGCCAACTCCCTGCGTGGCCCTCAGGGGACACTGGGGAAAGGGCCTCATCCTGCACCACCTGGAGCTGGGATCCCTCGACATCCTGCAGCAGTCCCCGATGGGGCTGGAGAGGCTGGGGGCAGGCAGAGCGGCGCCGGGTGCAGGCAGCTGCCTGCCCCTCTGCCAGCCCGCCACGCGCCCTCCCCATGGCGCCCGCCCCGGCCCGGCAGGTCTTTCCAGTGCAGATAGGAAGGGTTTGTGTCATCTGCCAGGAGGCGGTGAGACCTCGTCTGGGACAGCCAGGGCTGCCCCAGGCTGGGACCAGCCCGGGTGGAGCCGCACAGCTGCTTGGGCAGAGCCACAGCTGGACCTGTGAGGTTGCAGCTGGATCCATGGGGTCATAGCTGGATCCACGGGGCTATAGCTGGATCTCTGGGGTCACAGCTGGATCTGTAGGGTCACAGCTGGATCCCTGGGGTCACAGCTGGATCTCTAGGGTCACAGGTGGATCCCTGGGGTCACAGCTGGATCCCCACAGCTGGCTCACAGCACCCACCAGAGGTGGATGCCCTCCCCAGGGCAGAGGAGAAGCCACCTAAATGCTCTGGGGACTGGTGTCAGAGCAGGATCAGGATGGAGGGAGAACCAGTCCCCAGAACTGGGGGTTCTGTGGTGCCACAGGAGGACCCCAAACCCGGGGAAGCTCCTGCCAGGGCTGTGGGTGCCAGGGCAGGGCAGTTTGTCCCTGCCATCTGGAGCTGCCTGGCACCCAGTTGCACCCCAGTCTTGCTTCAGCACTGGTTTCTCAAGCGCTCGCTGGTGATGCCCAGTCCTGCCGTGCCCACGGCCCCGGGCTGGCCCCGGGACAGGGACGACGCCGGCTCCACACGGCATCGGGGCGCTGGAGGGAGGCGGGAGCTGCTGACTCAGCATCACAGCTGCCTTCTGCCCGGAGCTGGATTTCCAAAGATCTCCGGGTCTGGCTTTGCCATCCCATCCCATCCCATCCCTGCAACTGGATCTGGTGCCACCCTGGGTCACCCTGGGAGAGGAACCCAGCAGGGAGCCCTGCCCTGCCCCAGCACCCCACTGGTTTGCTGGAAGATTTCCTACTGCAGTCAGGGATGTGGGGGACACCAGGACATGAGGACATGGAGACATCAGGACATGGGGACACCAGGACATGAGGACGTGGAGACATCAGGACCTGAGGGTGTGGGGACACCAGGGCATGAGGGCAAGACCCTGTGGCCTCTCAGCTGCTCCAGTCCACCAGGACATGCTGTGCTGGATCCAGTGGATCCCACAATGGAGAACCCTTGGCAACTAATGGCCAAGCCCAGCCAACCCACTCAGCTCATTCCCTGCCCCACATCACCCCAAAGAGTCTCCCAGCACCCAGCCCAGGTCTCCCAGCGCCCAAGTTCAAGGTGTGAGGTGCCGTTGAATCCTCAGAGCAGAGCGAGGGGCCGAGGGCAGTGGCTGCGGCTGCCTTTGAGCCGGTGACCACAGGTTAAGCCGGGCCTGCGGCCACGTTGGGCTGAGCCCCATGGCTACTGGGTGCGAGCGGACCTGCCACCTGCAGGAAAGTCAGGGCTTTGGGTTGGGTGGTGGCTGCACCGGTCGAGGTTCACCAGGAGGGCAGGGAACTGTCACCTCCTGGCATTGCCCCTGATCCCCCCCTGCCCAGCAGGGTCACAGGCACCCACGAGCCCGCTGGGGAAGGGGATGGGGCAGCCCCGCTGTCCCTCCAGCCCAGGTCATAGAGCTGTCAGAGGTGGAGTAGCCCCAGTTCACCCTGGTGGCTCTGGGATGCTCTTTGGTGGCAGAAGTGAGGTTACAACCCCAGCAGCCCCCCCAGATTAGGGGATTGGAGGTGAGAGGGCAGAGCTGGGCTCAGCCCCTACTTCCCAGCCCCATCCCTCCTCCGTGACTGGTGCCACTGCCAGGGCATCAGGGACCCATCCCAGCACCCACCAAGCCAAGGCACGGATCCAGGCACCAGGCAGCACCCATGGGTGGCAGCCAGGCTGGGAGCACAGGTGTCCTCCACTTCCACCACCAAAAATTCTCCTTCCCCACCAGCACCCACATAAATTGAGCCAGCCCGGGCAGCACCCTGTGCCCAGGGGCTCCCCACCCTGCACCCCCACGTACCTGCTGGCTGGGGGTCCCGCTGTGCCGGCCGGCTGCCGAGCGGGGTGCTGAGCCGAGCGGGTTCTGGGGTGCTGCTCTCTGCACAGCGCGGCTGGGCGGACCGGCAGAGTCACCCTCCGAGCACCCAGCCCTCGCCGAGCACCCAGCCCTGAGCACCCAGCCCTGAGCACCCAGCCCTGGCGCAGTGGAGGTTTGGCATTCCTGAGGTGCTGACAGCCGGGGAGCCGGTCAGGCTGGTTCCCCAGCACCCAGTAACTCCATTTCCTCCGACTCAGCAGTGCCGGGGGGGAGCCCATCCAGCCGGGGTGGCTCTGGGGCCCCCCAGATCCTTGCCCGGCCACCTCATCCACAGCACCCATCTGGATGAGGGTGATGGTGACCTCAGAGAGGACCGCAGTGGCGCAGTTTGTCACCATCACCAGGCAGCAGGGTCACCACAGCAGATGGATTCTGGGGGGCTGGTGGGTCCCATCAGGTGGTGGAGAGGGACTGGGGGGTCCCCAGGGCTGTGATTGCACCCACATTCACCGGTTGCATTTATGGGGGTCCTGCACAGAGCCCTCAGGAGGCTCCTAACACTGGGAATTCTCCCAGGTCTTGGAGACCTGGGGCTCCTGAGGGGCTCTGGGGACAGAGCTGTGGTCATAGTAGCCGTAGGCCACCGTGGGAGCCGTGACCCCAGGGCACAGGGCCCTTCCCAGGCAGAGCTTGGGGTGATGGCAGAGTCAGTACCCGCCCCGTATCCTCGCCCTGCCCTCCTGCTCCTCCCAGCACCCGCGGGTGCCCCACTGTGGTGCCAGCCTCTCCCTCGGGCCACCACTCCCGGCTGCTGGCCCAGCCTAGGAGCCTCCCTGGCCACCATTAGCTTGGCACAGGTGGCCACAGTTCATCTCCAGTCAGGGCACCCAGAGCCACACAACCCTGAGTGCCACCACTGGGGAAAATGAGGTAGAGCTGAGCTCTCTCTGCACCTTGGCCAGCAGGACCGGGGTTTGGCCAGTGCCGGGTTGCTGGTGGCTCAGCCATCCTCCCTCTGCTCCAGCCTGGCTTTGCTGCCCTGGAGAAGCTCCAGGTCATGGTGGGGACTGGAACCAGCCGGCCGGACTCTGTCCAGTCCATCCCTACTGGAACCAGAGGGACACAACTGTGAACCCTCTGGGAAGAGGCTCCCAGTGGCCACCACCTGAGTCTCCTCAGGAGATGGAGGGGACACAGAGGAGTCCCCAGTGGAGCATCCTGGCTGCTCATCCTGCATCCAACTGGCTTCTGCAGCCCTCCAGCACCTCCAGATCCCATGAGGGCAGTGATGGAGGGGCCTGGATACCCTGCAGCTGGGGGCTGCAGTGTGTAGATGTGTTGTAAACGTGTTGTAAACATGTTTTACACATGTTGTAAGCATGTTGTGTGTGCATGCCAAACTAGCTGAGTCAGCTGGCCCTGCTTCTGTGGGAACTGGGAGCTCCCAGCTGCATCCCACGGCATCGCCAGAGCCAAGAGCTCAGCCTAGGAGGGTTTAGTCAGCACTGGGAAGGGTCCTCCCTGCAGCAAACCAGTTCCCCAGGCACTGGGGCAACTGGAGGGACACTGAGGTGAGCCCAGACCTTGAGTCACTCTGCACAAAGGGAGGGATGAGGTATGGGACAGGGACGTGCTCAGGTAGAGTGGGACATAGGGCTGGAGGGAGCCCCTCAACACCTAGGGGTGTCCCAGAGGGGTCTCTGCTGTCACCCTCCTGCCAGACAGGGATCACAGGGCACCCAGGGAGGGGATGGCAAGATGCTGGGGCTATGCTGGGGTGCCCAAGAGGGTGGAAGGGTGCTGGGAGGACGGCTGGGTGCTATTGAGGGCCCATGGGGCAGATTTAGTAGGACTCTGGATGCATTCAGACATCACCATCCCCCCTGCCTGCACCCCGAGATCCCTGCACCCATCCAGTGCGGCTCGGTGCTGAGCTGCACTGAGTGTGTCAGGTCTCTACAACAACTTGTGGGGTTGGGGAACCTGCAGGGAAAGGCCTTAGCCCAAGTCCCCAGGCTCTTGGGGGACCCATGGTGCTAACAACAGGACCTCCTGGGGTGCCCCCAGCCCAGCCCCATGGCAGGGGCCTCCCTGGAGGAGGCTACTGTGGCCACAGCTGCAGTGAGTTTCCAGGTCTGGGCACTGGGGAAGGGGCGGAGGGCAGAGTGGTGCTGGCCACAGGTGCTGGTGCTTGATGGTGAGGGGCTGAGGATGGATCTTCCCTGAGGCTTTGGGGTGGGTTCTGCACCACCCCAAAAGGATGCCAGACCCCTCGTGAGATGAGGAAGATGAAGGGCAGGAGGAAGCTTTGGTGATGTCCAGCTGTGGGAGGAGAAGCTCTGCCTCCCTCTCACCCCAAATTGTTGTGTCCTATCCCCCTCAGCCCAGCTTCCCCCACCCCGAGTGGTTTCTCTCCTGCTGACTGGGTTTGCTGTAGTGGGGAGCAGGGTCTAACTGGGGAGGGGGTGTTCAGGGGGTGAGGGGAAGCTGTGGTCTCAGAGGAACGGTCCTTTCAGCTATTGATTTCCCTTTATCAGAGAGCAGGAATATGTATGGGGCTGAACTCCTGATCAATCGCCGCTCTGCAGCCGATCGATCAGCTGCTGCCAAGGGCTTTGATCGAAGGGAGCTGGGGATGGGGAGAGAAGCTGCCAAACCTGGGCACAACCCATCGCTCCAGGCCAAGACTGTTTCTACCTGCCTTTGCCTGCCTCCGCTTTATCCAAAGGGCAGTGGAGCTGTGGGAGAGCCTGGCGCTGGGTAGTGCCCCACTGGGTCACCTCATGTGTGTGTGTCTGTGCTGCTCATCCTTCCCTCCTCCAGGGCCCTGGGGCCCCCAGTTCCTGCTGGCAGCAGGGTGGCTGAGCCCCATCCCCACTGTGGGGACTCCAGTGCCCCAAACCCAGAGGTGTTGGGGCATCCACTGACCCCTACGAGCTGGCAAACAGCTCCAGTGGGGTGTTTTTTGGGTTGTGGGAAGGAGGTGCCTGGTTAGGGATCTTTGGGAGCTCGTTTTGTGTCTCCAGTAGGTCAATGCACCCCCAGACCCATATCCCCAGTGCTGGGAGGTACTGGAGCATCCCTCCGCCCTGGCTGGGCTCATTAGGGGCATGGGGCAAGTAGGGGGTGTGGGGGGCCAGCGAGGGGGAGGAGAAGCACCATGGCCTCTGTTATTGATTGCTTCATAGCCAAAGGTCAGCGGTGAGTGTGCAAGGATGGGGAGGAGGGAGGTGGGTGGCTCTGGGGCTTGTGGCCAGCACTGTGGCTTTGCCTGGGGGCAAGTGCCAGCCTTGGGGAGCTGGGACACTGAGCTGGCGTGGAGAGCCCAGCATGGTTCCCATTGCACAGCCTGTGCCTCAGTTTCCCCACCAGCAGTGCCCTGAGCTCTGTGGATGGAGAGGGAGGTGCTGGGGGCTGTAGGGAAGAGTCTATTCCAGAGAGAGGGACGTAGAGGTGGGCTCAGGGGGTTGGAGGAGGTTGGGGTGTGTCTGTGTGCAACCAGGAGGGTTGTGCCTGTGGGACAGGCAGTGGCAGGGCTCGGTTTGCACTGGTGGGGGCTGAGAGGCTGCTTTTGAGCTGGTCTGAGCCTTCCCAATGCACAGGTAGAGATAGGGGCTGCACTGGGAGGTGGTGCTGGAGCCACAGGCTCAGTGACACCATTCACAGAGGCTTCAGCCCCCCAGCACCAGCCTCCAGTGGAGGCTGCAGCTCCCAGCTCTGCCAAAGCTGTGGCACATGTGCTCGGGCTCTGCCAACCTCCAGGCACTCATCCTGCTGGGCTCAGGACGTGGCCAGAGCCTGGCAGCACCAGGCTCTGCGATGCCGGCCCACGGGCAGCCCCGGCAGCAGTGGGCTCTGGCAGAGCATCGCCTGCGCTCGCCTCGGCTGTGCCGCAAGGGAGAAGATTTACAGGCTGTCAGAGCTGGGGCCAGAGGTCAGCAGGGGTCAGAAAGTCCATTTCAGAGAGGTCACTGTCCACTTCTTTCAATCTAATGAAGCCATTATTTGTGAAAGCAGCCGCTTTGCCGGCAATTCCCTTGAAGCCGAGCGGGGCACAGCGACCGGCTCTGAAAGAACAGGAAGAAGTCCTCTTCCCGTTCGCATTTGCCATTCAACAGGCCCCCAAAACAAATACACCCCACACAGAAATATGACACAGGGCCATCACTGCTGCAGGGCTCTCAGGGGAATGAGGCTGGCATGCAAAGCCACACGGCTTGGAAGTCACTGCAAGGGGTGTCACTGCGTCCCCTGGAAAAATCAACGAGGATGGGCAGAAAATGGGAGAGTCTGAGAAACCTGCTGCTGAGTTTGAACAGACTGGAGGGAAAGGCTGATGAGGAGAGGCTGAGGGAGATGGAGGTGTTTAGCCTGGAGAAGAGGAGGCTTCTCCCTTTCTCCAGCTTCCTGAAGGTGGGTTGTAGGTGGGAGGGGGGGGTGGTCAGGCTCTTCTCCCAGGCAAATAGTGCCAGGATGAGAGGGCAGCGCCTGAAGTTGCCAGGGGAGGGTTAGGTTGGATGTCAGGAAGCCCTTCCTCATGGAAAGGGTGATCAGAGCCTGGACTGGACTGCCCAGGGCAGTGGTGGAGCCCCCATCTCTGGAGGTGTTGAAGGCCAGCCTGGCTGTTGCCCTTAGTGCCCTGATCAGGCTGCTGGGTTGATGTTAGGTCCTTGAGTTGGGCTGGCTGAGCTCAGAGGGCTTTTCCAGCCTCAATCATTCTGGGGTTCTGTGAAAGTGTCTCAGGGGACTGCAGGTCCCACCCATCCCTCAGGAAGGGGTTGGATGGGCAGAGCAATGCACAGTGATGGATTCTTTCCTGGAGGATTTGTATTGGAGGGAGCATCCCTAGCAGTGGTTAAAGACCATTTAGATGTGGTGCTTAAAGATCTGGTCTATTGGTGAACTTAATAGAGTTGGGTTATTGGTTGGACTTGATGATCTCAGGGGTCTTTTCCAACCTGAGTGATTCTATGAGTTGTCACCACATCCTTTCCCCAGACTCCCACACCTCTGCTCACCTCCTGTCCCACTGCAAGGTGTCCTGTCTGCCCTGGAGCACTATCTGCAAACTGCTCTGGGATGAGCTGGCCTGAGTCTTCCTGATGGGCAGGTGGAGATGGTGGCTGTGGTGGTACGTGGTACTGGAGCTACAGCCTCAGTAACACCATTCCCAGATCCTTCAGCTCCCCAGGACCTTGGTCCTAGCTTGCCCAGCATCAGGGGCTTGTTTCAGATGCCTTTTACACCCCCATCCCGAGCAAGTTGGGGTCACTGATGGGCTTTTTTGGCAGAAGGATGGGGTGAAACACACAGGCAGCCAGCTTTGCCCTTCCTAAATCCCGAGTGAAAATGAGGAAGTGGTGAACGAGAAGGGCTGGAAGGAGGGGTGAACCAGAGGAATGGAGGGGTCTCCTACAAGTCTTGGGGTTGTTTCCACCTCCTTTTTTACTGTCACCCCAATTATCCCGTAAACGAGAGCGGGAACACGCAGCTCTGGCCCCGGCTGGCCAGGAGATGGTGCCAGATGCACCTCGATCCCGCATCCGTCGGGACGATCCCGCATCTGTCGGGATGACCCCGCCGCGGATCCCCTCGCTAAGAGCCTGGTCTCTAGTGGGAGTGGAGACCCTGGCCTGTGCCCGGGACTACCCAGCTGGGCTCTGCGCTTCTGCTGTCGCAGCTAAGGGTGCTCGTTAGCTGTGGGGGCTTGATTTGAGACCGATGTTAAGGGACTGGTAGAGGTGCGTCTTCCCAGCCCTGTCTATGCCCGTGAAGCCGGCGATTCGGATGAGGTGACACCCGGCGGGGTCAGGGAATTATTAACGCGGGTGGGTCCCGGGCATTTCCAGCTCCTCTCATGCCCCGTAGGACCCTGGTTCGTGGGCTCTGCGGGAGCTGGCAGAGCCCCGTCGAGCTGGGAAGCGGGGGTCATGCCGTCAGGCTCAGCAGTACCTTCCCTGCCCCCCTGCCCTCGGGGTTCCCTCATAGACAAAAACCATCCTCTTCTTCCTCTTCCTTCACAGCCCCTCGCTCAGGGGCTTTCGTCTTCCCACGGGATCTCAGAGGGGTCTGCGGGAAGGCGGCAACGTGGAGCCCTTCGGTGCCGAGGCAGGAGGAGGAGGAGGAAGGCAGAGGGAGGCAGCAGCCGCTCAGGACCCTGGACAGCGCCGGTCCCGTTCAGCACCGCGGGCAGCTCCAGACTCCGTTGTCTTTCCGCGGAGCCGCCCCACGCGGGATTTCAGCGGCAGCCCCGATCCTGTCCGGCGGGTGCCTCCGGGGTAACATCACGGCCCCCGCTGTGCCCAGTGCTCCCCAAACCCCCTTCCCACCTTCCCGCTCCAAGATACCACTCGAGGCGAATCCTGCGTGGGGTGACTGCGGTCAGACACTCTCCTTGGGGTGGGGGGACCCTGCCTCCTTACCCTAGTTTATGGGGTGAGGGGTCCCCCAAGCACACCCCACAGATCCCGGGAGGGGCGGCGGGCGGCGCTGTGCCCCCACGGGTCAGGGCATTGTCCGCTCGCCGGAAATGGAGCCTGGATGGTCACTCGCCCCTTTGTCCCCGCCCGGCCCGGGGGGCAACCGCCCCCCCGTCCCTGGCACCGCTCCCCGACTCGGGGTGGGGAGTGACACAGGCACTCGTCCAGGAGGCTCGCTGGTCCCTGAGGGCTGCATGTCCTTGGGGGTTGCAGGTCACGGGAGTCACACGTGTCACTCGTGGGATGGGACTGGGGTTGTGAGAAGTCCCCGGTACCCCCCTACCCCGGTGCCTCAGCCCAGCCGGTGCCGGTTCTCCCGCCGTGTCCCGGGCTGTGACTCGCAGGTGGCTCCGCTTGTGGGGTTGAGGGTGATGGGGGGCGCGAAGAAACGACATGGAAACTACCCCCCGGTCCTCTGGGGTCCCCCCTCATCACCCCCCGGGGTAGGGGGGGTGTGTGTGTGTCACATCTTCACTTGACAGGTGGCCTCGCCCCTCAGTGGGGGGTCAACCCNTTTTTTTTTTTGGCCGAGCTGATACCCTCAAAGCTGGCCGAGAAGGAGGAGGAGGGAGGAGGAGGCGGTAACAGCCACAACTCGGAATTTGCAAGCGAGTGTCGGGATGGGGTCTGTTTCCAACCAGCAGTTAGCAGGT
>VXBP01003612.1:281496-296524 GCA_013400115.1 Rhinopomastus cyanomelas | reverse complement strand
ACCCACCCCTTCCACTCCCCTCCAAACCTCATCCCACCCAACCCTACAGCACCCCAGCAGCGAGGCCGGGCCCGGCGGGAGCTCGATCCCCCGCTGCAGCTTATTTTTGGAGGGGGGAATTTATTGGGGTTTTTTTTGTTTGTTTTGAATTATTTGATTTTTTTTTTATATACTTTTTTCCCCTTACCCATATTCCCAGTTTTTAGGATGAGCCCGGAAAGTTTGGGGCTGCTGGAGGTTGATGGGGTTGTGTGGGAGTAGAGGGGGTTCCCCGTGTAATGGGAAAGAGATGCTGAGAGCAGGGAAGAGGTTTTTCCAGCGTGGCTTGCTGGGGGCAGGGGGATTTCAGACTGATGTTTTGGGGTAGTTTTCCCTTTTTTCTTGCTTTTTAGATGGCTCTTTTTAAACAAATGTTGGCTTTTTCATTGGGTTTTATGGATTTGGGGTTTTTTCGGGGTTTCGGGTTTTCTCTTTTTTCCTGTTGTTTTGGGGTTTGATGGTTGAGGGTTTGGGGTTGGTTTTAAACATTTTAAAGGTGAAACGGATTTAGACCCCCACCCCACACGCTGCAGGCAGGACCTGCTCTCTTTCCCCCTCCGCTCCCAGCGTGATCCCCACGCACACGTGGAGGCAGAGCCGATCGCTCTTTACAGGGATTTTGGGAGTAGATAGGGGATTTTTTTTCGCCCCCTTATTCCAGCCTGGACAACCCGAGCATCATTTAGCGCTTCAGCTGCGGGATGGGCCGTGTGTGTGGGGTACTGGGAACCCCTCGGCTCCCTAGCCCCTCGGCTCAGCGGTTCCATGGGTCTCTTCCCCAGGTGCGAAGCCGGGCGAGGAACCGGCCGGGGACTCGCCCAAGGCAGAGAACGAGTCGCAGCCCCTACACGGCTCCGGCATCTGTAAGTGGTTCAACGTCCGCATGGGCTTCGGCTTCCTCTCCATGACCGCCAAGGGCGGCGCGACCCTGGATTCCCCTGTCGATGTCTTCGTGCACCAGGTAACGGGGCTCTGGTTATGCGTGGGGAGAGGGGAAGAGGCTGCCGCTCCTGCTGGCATCCCTCGCTTCCACGCGAGGTCCTGGTTCCCCGTATCCTTAGGGATCATCCCGGGGATCCTCCCGAGCTCGTTTTCCCGGTGCTGAAGGGCAGCCTGGGGCTCCTCTCCGGGGACCGGCCCTGTAAGTTGATCCCCGAGCGATTTAATTTTCTCATCATGGGGCCCTGGGGAGACCCTCGGGGCCGGATCCGAGGGAGCAGGTGCTGAGCAGGGATGTGCTGGAGCCGGGATGCTGCTCACCCCCATGGAGGGATCCCGGGAAGAGACCGTTTTCCTCCCGGGAACGGGATCTTGGCAGCTCTGAGCCAGGCGGGGAGGGAGGATCAGGCTTTCCCCATCTGAGGTTCATCTCCGGCGGGGAGAATCTCTACCCGAGCTGCTTCTTTCGGCTGTGGCTGGCACAAAGGCTTGTGGGGTCGCGTAGGTGCCCCTGTGGATCCTATAATCGTGACAACATCGTGTCCGGATTTGACCCACAAGCACCTTGCGGAGCGGGGCAGCCCCACGCGTGTTGGCGATTCTGCGCCGAGAGAACGCGGAGATTTAGGGGCCGGTGGGAGACCCCCATTTGGTTTTGGAGATGGTGGTCACTTCGGGGACAGCGTTGGGAGATGTGGGGCTCGGCGCTGATTTGTGTGGAAACGGGGTTGTGTGATGGGAAGGGGCTGCCGTCGGGGCTGCGGAGCAAAGAGAACATAAACCAAGGGGTCTGGCATCACTGGAGCAAAGGGAATTTGGGTCTGTGGGTACAGCGGAGAGCGGCCCCACAGGGTTTGGCCTGAGGCAGTGTGATGGTGCTGCCTCTGGGGAGCCCCTGGACCAGTTGGCTTTGCTGGCTGCTGCTCTCCATGGCCCTAAATCCCCCAAACTGGGGTCCATCCCGCACTCTGCTGATTGGCCAGGGGTGTAGGATGGAGCCTCTGCGCTGTGCAGGACTGTGGGGGCTCTCCCGAGGGGGAGCAGTGGGTGCTCCAGTCAGTTTTAGGCAATTTGGCAAGGGGATGATGAGCAGGGGGCAAGCAAATCCCTTCTCCTTCGGCCGTGGTGCGGTGAAATCCCTCCGGGCAGGAGACACCCTCCCAGCTGGGTTTGGAGGTGGGGGGCTCCGGCTCAGCCAGGGAAAACCGAACTCCTGGAGCTCTCCAGAGAGCAAATGGGTCTTTGCATCTCAATGTGGCGCAGCAGGACCCAGTGCCCGTGGGGGGAGACTTCCCCGCCCTCCTCCCTGCTCCTGGGGGTTTATTGCCCCCAGACAGTCTGGTTTCCTGATTGCTCCTGCTCCGCATTCCTGCAGGAAAGGAGAATTAGCTGGGAGCATCCCACTACCCGGGGAGAGGGAGCAGCACCCCTCTGTCCCCCATTTCCCAGGGCTGGACGAGCTGTGGGGTATCATGGATAGGATTTGCCTTGTTTGGGGGGATAATAGGGTGAAGTTGAGGCAAAGCGGGTTGTTTTGAGTAGCAGAGGGGCCGTGCCTGTGTGCGGTTGCCCTGCCAAGGGGAAAAGTGCTCCCAGTGCTTTGCAGCACCAGAAATGGGGTGACTGGGCTGATGAGGAGTCTTTCTCTGGCAGTCAGTAGGTTCTTTCTATTCATCTCCTGCCCTGCTCAACAGTGGCACAAAGTCGGGACCGATGCTGGTGATTCTCCCACTATAGACCCTCCCAGCACTGGTTCAGCCCCTTCTTGGGAGAGGGACCAAATTCATGCCCCCGCTCTGCTTTTGAGTGGCTCCTGGGGGAATGATGCTGATGCTCTCCCCCATCCCAGTATCTACAGCTGGTGCTGGTTCTGCTACTTCCCAGGCAGCAGAACCCAGAGAGGGTCAGGTCTGGGAGGGCAAAAGCCACCGCTGGCTGGCGGGGGCGACAGGCTCAGGGGTGCTGTGTCGGGGGCTCGGGATGCTGTGCCCAGCATCCTTATCCCAAACCAACCCTTGGAGTTTTAACACCGCAGAGCCCCCCATAACCCGCTCCTTCCCCTCTTCATTTACATATGTGAATGATGACCCACAGGAAGTAATTGTGGGAGAAAGAAGGGAATTGGCCTCTTTAGATCTATTAAATCACTTTATTACAGGAACCAGGTCTGAATGGCCCCTCTCTGCAGGGAGCGCGTCTCCATCTCCCTCTCCCTTTATCTGATCACAAAGAGATTAAAATCTCGGCAGGACAGGGGACTAACAGGGCTCCTCGGGGCTGCCTTTCCCTGGCATTGTGAGCTAAAAATGAGGCATTTGGGTTCAAATGCCTCCCCTGGACACTGGAGATGGATTCATTTGGGGGGCTGTGAGGAGCCGGGAGGGGGGACGAAACACAGGGGAGCGGAGCAGGTCGTCCCAAGGAGTCAAAAGGCTGAGCATCACCCGTGAAGGGGTCTGGAGAGAGTCTTGTGTTGGCAGAAATCGGGCTGGTGCTGGTGAAGACCCCAAAGCTGTGGTGGTCCCCTGGAGATGTGGCTCCTGGGCTCACACAACGGCTCGGGCATCGCTTCCAGGAGTGTGGGGCTACTGGGGAAGGCAGCTTGGAGAGGGACAGGAGTACACTGTAACCTCCATACTCGATGCTGCTGGTCAGAGCTGGAGGCGTGAGCACAGCCGAGCAGTGATGGGGTTTGCAGCCCAGCCCCAGCCCTGGTCCCACCAACCCTGACTGGGAGGCTGCCCAGCCCCTGGGAACCACTGCTCAGCTCTGCATCTCCAAGAGTTTCCCCAAGGCAGTCGGTTTAGATCCTTGACAAAGTTGGGGGATTTTTGTTCCTTGTGATTATTATTTTTTATTTTTTTTTTGGCAGAGGGAGCTGCTGTGGCCACAGGGAGCTCAGTGCCATGGTCCACGTGGCCTTGTGGGGCTGGGATGTGGCAATTCTACCCGAGTACCCAGGCACACTGTCCCAGTGTGGACTTGGGACAGGCTTTGGGGTCCCCTGGGTGTTGTATCCCCGGGAGCAATGTGGGAGTCAGTATTGGGGCTCTATCCCTGCTCAGCTGGGCAGGGCATGGGGTGCAGGGAGGTGATGGCTGCAGTTCAGCCTTGGGCTTAGGCTGAGCTGAGCTAGGCTGTCACCCACCCATATCCAGCCTTTACATGGGATTTCCCCTGGATTGGGGTGCAGGGCAGGATCCTACCGAGGGAATTAGGACTGTGCAGAGCTGGGGTGGCAGCTCAGAGCATCGGTCTGATTTAATCTTTGTTGGACTCATGATGCTCATGGAGGCAGAGGATACACTTCATCCTCCCTCCTGCCTTTGCTCCAGGGTCACCCCACAGCGCTGGGTGGGCACCTTGGGGCACTGATCCCACTGGAGGTAGGACCCAAAAGTACTGGGATTGGCTGTACCCCTGGGGAAGGGACCCCCTGAGGACAGACACATCCCTCCTTTTTGGGGAGAGAAAAGCAGGAGCAAAATGTCTTCATTATTTTTATAAAATAACCTATGGAATAAATTGTTGCCCTACTTGTAAACCCAGTTCTGATGGCTAGTGGTGAAAGACAGCGGCTTTATTCCCCCCCACCCCTCCCCTGAAGCTCCCTCAAGACACAAGAAAAGCCTCCTGTCTCTGTCTAAAGATTAACTGATGGCTGCAGGCGCATCCCTTCCCCCAGCTCCCCCTCCTCAGCCTCGGGGAGAGAAAACACCCTTCAATGGTCTCCCAGATAAAATGGCCCAAATGAATGGGATCACTCCCGTTGGAGCTGGGGAGGGAAGGGATGGGATGGAGCCACTGCTTTCACCAGCCCCCTGTCCCCGACACCCCCTACCCAGCTCTGCTCTTTCCTCTTCCCTATTTACTTGCTCCTGAGCATGAGTGGGGTGAGGCTGAAACCATTGACAGAGGGTGCACTGCTGCTCCCAGCTGTGTCCCTGCTTTAATAGGGGACTAAGGAATTAATACTACTAATTAATAATTATTAATAATATGGCCCTGGTGATCTCCAGTAGCTGGCCCCACCTCAGGAAGAGCAGGAGGGTTTGACACCCTCAGAATGGGGAAATATTCAGCTGGAGGAGCTGAAAGTGTGGATTTAGGGCAGGATTAAACAGATCAATGCTGTTTCTTTCCTGCATTTAGTGTCTAACACCTCATTTCACTGCTTTATGCTGGAAGATGAAGAGCAAGAGGAGTTTTAGTAGGAAAGTCGGTTTGTTGGGTTTTTGCTTTGATTGGGAAAATATCACTCCAGAGGATGGTAGTGGAAAAGCCCCGGTGATGTTTTGTTGGATCCCCTGTGCTCCCCCCAGCCCATCACTCACTGTGGGAGAAGCAGGAGCAGACCCTGTTTCCCACCAGCACCCACTGATCGCTCACACAGAGCTGTGGGAGGAGTCCATGGGGGTGATTCCTGCTCCAACCTTACACCTGTGAACCCCAAAATAGCCCCAGTGTAGTCCCTGGTGCTTGAGCCACTGGCAGGGAAGGTTTGCTGTGGGGCTTGGGGAGAGGGATGGATCCCCGTGTGGGTTGTGAAGGCAAAGGGAAGTTTCCTCATGGCCAAGCTGGCCCTTGGGTCACTGCTCTGTGCTGGCAGAGCCCAGCCCTGACACCATCTGCTCTGGGGGCTCTTTGCTGTCAGGTAGTGACTGGCCATGGGATGAGCTGCCCTGCTCTGCCAGGATGGGGTGAGAGCGGGGCTGAGGCTGCTTCATCGTGCACTGGCATCACTCAGTGGCCATTGGAGCTGGTCCCCTAAGAACTGGGCAGGCATCAGCCCCTGCACACCAGTTCGTTCCCAGTACAGGAACTGGGGAAGGGGCCTGAGCCCTGCGGGGCTGAGGGTGACAGAGGGCACTGTGTCCTGTGGGTGATGATGGGGTGCAGTGATGGGGGCACAGACCCCCTGGAGGGCTCAGTGATCCCAGTGCTGGGAGCTTCCATCTCTCCTGGCCCCTGCGAGCCACTTCCACACTGCACAGTGGGGGAAACTGAGGCACAAGGCACTGCCTGAAGTGCTTTGGGCACGGCTCAGCCATACCCCAGGATATCTTGGGGCTGCCACCCATGTTCCCCCAGGCCCATCTTAACCAGTATCCCAACGGGACTGGTTTTCCAAGGAATTTAAAAGGGCTGCAGCCAATGCTCCAGAGAGGTGCAGCAGCCGCTCCGCCCCAGGCCCCTGCGGACACAAAGCTGGGTTGATTGAGTGGCCGGAGCTGGCTGGAAATAAACGTTCCCTTGTGTCACACTGGGGAGGCCACAGGGACAATGGTGACCCTGGGGCTGGCCCAGCACCTCCAGAGCTGCTGGGGTTGGGGCAAAGCAGAGCCCAGTGGTTTGGGGAGCAGCGTCTGGATTTGGGGTGTTCAGTGGTGTCAGCCCTCCAGAGGGGGATCGGGTCTAACAGTGGGATCTGTGATCCCAGCAAATCTCACAGGGAGGAAGAAAAGGAGCTGAAGGCACCCATGGTGCTTGGTCACTTGTGTGGAGTTTTTGTCTGCCATGAATAACAGTGGAGCAGTTGGAGTGGGAGGTGCCCACTGTGATGCTGGTGAGTGGGTGCTGGGGGTGGGTCCCAGACCTTCTGAGGGGGTCAGCGATCCCTGTGCTGGAGGGTTCTACCTTTCCTGGCCCCTGGGAGCCACTTCTGCCCTGCACAGTGGGGGAAACTGAGGCACAGAGCACTGCCTGAACCACTCTGGGCATGGCTCAGCCATGCCCCTGGCACAGCTTGGGGCTGCCACCAGCTCTGCTCCTGCTCCTTGCCCCTCTGGTTAACCTGGGACCCTAATGATGACAACGGAAACCCCTGTGCTAGGATGGGCTTTGGAAGAGTTTTACCATGAGGGTGGCAAACCCTTGTGATCCCGAGCCTAGGGGGTCACCCTAGACCCTCCCCCCACCCCCAGCCATGACTGACCCCTCAGCTGCCCCCCAGCACCCATGGGGTGAGACCCCTGGCTTTGCCGCCGCAGCGGGCGAGATGGGCATGGGGCTGCTGTGCAGAGGGGGCTGCAGGGGGTCAGAGGGGCCTCGGCCACACTGACCACCCTTCCTCCCCCAACCACAGCCTGGAACTCCTGGAATTTGGGCAGCGGGAGCTTGGTCGCCGCCGGCCCTTTGTTCTCGCTGGCCGGTGGCTCCCAGCCCCGGCCCTCCCCTGCGCTGCCCCTCAGCCCCAGCATCCCCAGCTCGCTACTATCCCCCTCCTTCCTCTCTTTATTTTTTTGGGGGGGGGTGGTGGTGAGGAGGCCTGGGAAGGCTCCAGGCTTTGTGTGTGGTGTGGGACAGGGGCTCTGGGCCCCTTCCTTTCAGATGCAGGAGGTATGCAGCTAATTCAATGGGCTGCAGTTTGATTACCTATCTGATAACAGAGGAATGCCAGCAATGTGTGTGTTTTGGGAAGGGGGCAGGGGGGATGCGCAGGGGACCACCAGCCTCTCTGCAGCTTCACATCAAAAGCCTGCGGGCTGGGGGTGGTGAGGGGAGAGAGCTGGGGGTGCCCCTGCCTCAGCATCCCCCCCCCACCCCACCCCCTGCTTCTCCATCCTTCCCCGGGGAGAGGGCGTTTCCTTTGGCCTTTTGGTGGAGGGGGTTGTGGTTGTCATCCTCACCCGCTCCTGCAAAATAGATCGCTTCCCCCTCCGTCCTGTTGCTGCAGCTTCTGCCCCAGCCCTCCACTTCCTCGCAGTGGGGGTGATGGGTGGCTCGTGGGGAAGCAGGACCGCCCCACACCCCAGCACTGGGGGTGTAGTGGGTTGGGTGAGGGCACTCATATTGTGGGTTGAGCTGTTGGGGTCCTGCACTGGAATCCCCCGTGGCACAGCTTGGCTTTGTCCTGGGTGTTTTTGTGTCCTCAGGGTAAACACAGCTGGGCTGGCTGGGGCTGAGAACACCCCACAAGGATCTCTACCTCCTGTGCCATGGGGTGCCCCTCCTGTGCCATGGCCCTGCAGTGCTGTGGCTGCTACTGGAGTGGGGCGAATTCATCATCTGTGGCAGCACCCCCTTGCTCAGGTTACCTCCTTTGAGAGGCTTGAGGGAGCTGGTCGGGTAGCATCCTGGGGTCAGGGTAGGGTTGGTGGCCAACCCTGAGGTGATGGTGTTGAGTCAGACACCTTCACCGGGTGCTGGCAGCTGCTCTGGGCACAGAGCTCCTGTTTGGGTGATGCCCAGCACCCTGCTGGTGATGCTCAGCACTGGGGGAAGCTGATTAGGGGTTGGGGAGCAGTGTCTCTTCATTGCACTGAGTGTGGCAGTTTTCAGAGGTTGGGTGGTGGTTGAAGTGCCCAGACCAGCCCCAAATGGCCAGACGTTGCTGTGAGAGCCTCTCACATCCTTGTCATTGAGGACCTTGTAGCTCATGGTTTGGTTCTCCCTTTTTGAGAGCAGCAGGTCAAAGAGCCAAGGCTCCTGATGGTTCTGAGGGTCCCACCCTCATCCCCATCCCAACAGGCAAGTGTCTTGCCCCAGCTTGTGGGGTCTCTGCCCCCCATAGCCGAACCCCCAGATACAGAGTTGGGGTGGAAAAGCAGCAGAGGAGGGGACTCAAGGGTCATCCCTTGAGCTGTTCTCCATTCCCACTGCCCTCCTGCTCACGAGCTGCATGACCCTGCTGAACAACATCCACCCCTAAGCCTCAACAGCCCCACTTCTCCCCTCTCTACTCTCTTTGTGGGGTGTTTCCATGTGGATCGCAGCAAGATGTAGGCTGGAAGAGGGGATGCTGCTGCGCCTGCCTGTGCACGCGAGCGATGCGGGGAGAGTGGGCAACCAGTGGCCACGTGATGGGGGCTCGCAGGGCTGTGAATGGGGGAGATGCTCCATTCATAAACGCAGGGTCCTGCCGCAGCCGTTGGCGCCAGCTCCACCGGGAATCCCCAGCCTGCTGGAGCTGCTCCTCCCTCTGCCAGCAAATCCCTCAGCTCCTGCGGGCTCTGCTAACGAAGTCCCGCTCAAATCGCTGCCTAGGATGAGGCAGAGCAGGCTCCCAGTAGCTCAGGGTGCATCATCCAGTTCAGCCCACTCTCAATTTGCTCTGTGAGGCTGGAGCAGATTTCTCCATCCTCTCACAATCCCCCTCCCCAGTCTGGAACTTTCTGAGCTTCCCCAGTTGCACTGAGCAGCAATGAGCGATGATCCTGGGAGGGAAGGGTGATGCTCCCAGCAGTGCCAATCCAGAGCCAAATGGCTGCTTAATTAATTATTGGAGGTGATTAAAGGGTTTGAACTGAGCTGAGCTGCGTGGAGGGGGCTGGCCAGGACACTGGGCTGGTGCTAGCCTCTAGGCTTTGCTGTTTACACTGGGAATTTGGTTCCTGTTCCATGGTCCTGCTCCTTCGTGGGGAGCTGAGCCAGGCAAAGCCTCGAGATCCCTTTTTCTTCTGAAAGTGACTTTTTTGGGATCTCCCTGTGAGCATCCCCAGCACAGGCTGTCGGGGGATGCAGAAGCAGCTCTTGCTGCCCCAGCTTGGGGAGTCGGTGGAGAAAGGGGTTCTCTTGCAGTGCTGAGAATCAGCATTTGGCAGTAAGTCCTGTTGAATTTGGGGGCAGAATTGGCTCTGCTGGCTCTTGCTGGCCAAATCAGTGAGTTCCACAGCCTCAGTGAAGGCTCTGCATTATCAAGCAGTGCTCCAGAGATTTCAGGGGGGATTGAAGTACCTGGCTGAGCTCAGTCCCCAAAATCCGTCCCCTCACAAGGGGCAGCTACAGGGGACATGGGCAGCTCTTGAGCCACGGGTGGTGCTTGCTGGGCTGAGGCTCGTCGTGTGCCCAGTGGACACCCCAAATCCATGCTGATCTCCCTCCTTTCCCTGTGCCCACCCCAGAGCAAACTCCACATGGAGGGTTTCCGCAGCCTGAAGGAGGGCGAAGCTGTCGAATTCACCTTCAAGAAATCATCCAAAGGTTTGGAGTCCATCCGCGTGACCGGCCCCGGGGGGGTCTTCTGCCTTGGCAGCGAGAGGAGACCCAAAGGCAAGAGCCTCCAGAAACGCAGATCAAAAGGAGACAGGTAAGGGGTGGCTGGGGATGGACTCGGGGCAGGAGCTGAGCTCTGTGGGCACCAGGAGCTGCCCAGCAGCCTGCCCGTGGCGTGGGGACGGGTTTGGGTCCAGGCAGATACCCTTCTTCTGAGAAAGCAGCTTCCTCAAGCAGTTAATGAGTGGCAGATGCAGTTTGGTGGGGAAAGGGCAGCAAAGCAGCAGCAAAGGGGCAGAGGTCAGGGACACCCCAGGCGGCCGCTCCCCTCATCTGGGGGGATCCGCGCTGGGCAGGGGTAATTTTCTCCAAGAGAAACCCTTCCTTGAGGGAAGAAAGTGGCCGGACGTCCTGGCAGCATCTCCCACGGTGAGGTTGGGAGCCCCAGGGCGAGATTCTGGCCAGCTCAGCCCTTGGTTCCCCCTCCTCTCCTCTCCCATCTCCTCCATCCCAGCTTCCCAGGGATGCCCCATCCCAGCTTTCCCAGTGGCTGCTGCCCCCGGTCTCACAAGTGGGTTTTAAAATCAATCAGAAAGGAATTGGGATGCAAAAGGTTGTGGCCATCCTGGAGAGATGGAGGATTTAAAATGTGTGCAAAACAGGTCCCTCTGCCCACCCTGCTCTGGTGCAGAGGTGGCACCTGGGGGACCGGGTGCTATAAGGGTGCAGCTGTGAGAGAAACTGCGTTTGAGGTTGTCCCTGCACCCATGGCCACGGTCCCAGTTGGGTCTGTCTGTCACCCAGTTGCCTGCTCCTGCTCCACCACAGTTCCAGACCCATAACCTGGAGTGCAGGGAGGGGGCTGCAGACAGGAGCCAGCACCAGGGTGGAATCCCTTCCCTTCCTGATCTCTTCATCCCCAAGCCCTCGGTTTTGGGGCAGCGGTTTGCTGCCATCTCCTGGGTACCAGCAGCACCACTGAGCCAGAGCCAAAACCAGTTGTGCTGGAGCTCCATGGGTTCCAAACCCAGGGCCACCATCAGCCCCCAAAGAACCAACCCCACATCCCCACAGTGTCTGGGCTGTCTTATAGCCAGAGGGGTTGCAGGCAGCAACCTCATGGTGCTTCTCCTCCCCACCTCCCGCAGATGCTACAACTGCGGCGGGCTGGACCACCACGCCAAGGAGTGCAAGCTCCCACCGCAGCCCAAGAAGTGCCACTTCTGCCAGAGCATCAGCCACATGGTTGCCAACTGCCCCGCGAAAGCGCAGCAGTCCCCCAGCTCGCAGGGCAAGCCCGCCTGCTTCCGAGAGGAGGAGGACATGCACAGCTCAGCCCTCCTCCCCGAAGCCCGGGAATGATGGCGGCTGGCGGGGAGGGAGGGGGCTGCACCGGGATGAAAAGGCTTTGGCGAGGCAACGGGGCAGCTGCGGGGGGCTCGGGGTGAAGGGCTGGGGAGAGGGTGGATGGCAGTGCTAACAGTGGGGACCCGGTGTCCCCACACAGACCTTTTGCACCCCTGTTTTCAGCCTGGGCAAAGCTCGGGATGGCTCGTTCCAAACATAGCGGGGAGGCAGCACCCAACAGCCACCTCTTCCAGCTAAAAAATAATGGATTGGTCTTTATTCTGTTCCTAAACGGAGCTGGGCAGTGGAATCTCTGGGAGGAGGAGCAGAGCGATGACATCCTGGGGAGCAGCTCATGGCTGCAGCTTCTCCTGAGCTCCAAACAGGCTTGGATGAGCTGCAGGGCATCTGCTCCTGTGTCTGTGCCATCCCTCTCTGCCCCAAGGAGGAGGCTGAGGGGGGAAGGCAAGCTGGCTGCAGGGCACTGGGGAGATGCCTCTGGGCTGGTCCTGCGGGTCCCCACTGCTGAAGGGGACAATTTCCGATCTGAAACCAACAGAGCTCAGACTTGGGTTGAGCCTGGAGGACAATGGGGCACCTCTTAGGGCTGGGCTAACACTTGTTGGGTTGGGGGACACCAGGTCAAAAGGAAGACACAACTGTTTTCCCTCTAAACCTTCCCAAGTGGCAGCTCAGAAAGTGTTTTGTGCAGCCAGCTCTTCCCCTCTGAGGCTTCTCCCTGCCTCCACAGTGCAGAGCTGGGGAGCAGGAGGGTTTCACAGAGCAGAAATGCTCCTTGGGCACCAGACATGGGGCACGATCAGCTCCTGGGGATGCTGCTGGCAGCCTTCCCCTTGGAAACTGGGTACAGAACCCAGCCAGGGCTTCCACAGACCCAGGGCGCTGATCCAGCCTGTCTGTGTCATCCCATGGGCTCTGGATCAGCCCCACAAAGGAAAGGGGATCAACCTCACGCAGAGCTCTGGATGAAACCTACACAGGGCTGGGGATCAACCCCACAGGAGGTCTGGATCAGCCCTATACAGGTCTGGGGGTCAACCCCACACAGGGCTCTGCTCCTCCTGCCCATCCCACGCTCCAAATCCCAGCATCTCCTGGGCCGAGCCTCCCCAGAGCTGCAGGAAAACGGGTGCCCCAGGTCATTAGCAGCTGCTGTCCTCCCTCTCCACCCCAAAATCTTGCCTTTATTTATTGGCCCCGGGGAAGACCCCCCCTCTCCTGGGGTGGGCAGCCCCCTCAGCCTGTGCCAAAGCCAACGCCAAGTGAAACCTGCACTAGGACGTGCGTGAATGACGTATCTTGGGGTTTGTTCGTCGTCTCTTTGTTTTAGGTTTTGTTTTGGGGGGGTTTTTTGTTGGGTTTTTTTAATATAAATATTCAGTTTTTTGTATTTTTGTATATTTTAATCTTTAAGAAAAGGTAAAAAAAAAAAGAGAGTGAGAATGAAAGAGAGAAAGGACATAATTCCTGCAACTTATTCTCAGGTATTCGAGCAATCTCAGGGATAAAATGGCTCTGTAGCCCCAGTGCTGGACAGAGAGGAAGGGGAGGGGGTTGTTTTCTAACAGCACAAAGATGTGATGAAGTTTGTACTGGAAGTGTAGATCTACCTCACTGGATGTTCGCTAGGTGGACTGGAGTGTTGTTGACCTTTTGAGGTGTCTTTTTGGGTCTGTTTGGGCTTTGTTTGCTTCTGAATTGTATTTGAATAGGAGGCTTCTTTCTCTTCCCCCGTGGGCTGAGGAGGAATTGGGGTCTGGTAGATCTGTGGGCAGGGATGGAGAAGCAGGGCAGTGCCACAGGGCAGGGAACAGCTGCTAGAGCCCCTGTTGGCTTCTCAACTCCAGATTTTCTCCCAGCCCGGTGGCTTTTGAGGACTGTCCTCCATTTCTCTCTGTTTATGCTCAGATGTCCCCTCCCTGCTCCAGTCTGCCCCAGACCCCAGTTCTCCTGTTGCCTGCAGGCTGGGGTGTTGCACAGGCTCCCAGCAGGCTGCTGCCATGTGGCTGGGGGTCAGAAAACCAGGGTGGGGGACCCAGTCTGCTCAGGAGGACATGGCTGAGAGCAGCCAGGGAGGTTGTCGTGTTATCCTCAGCCCTCTGCCATGAATTCACCCTCAGACAAACAGCTGGATGGCTGCCCATGACCTCCTGGGACAAGGAATCTGGTACCAAGGTAGACCCACCTCCAAGGGAGGTGTAACAGCTCCATCATTATTCTTCTTTCCTGGCTTCCCCCAAACACTGGTTCTTGGTGGCCAGGGGAAACCCTGGATCCCCAGGTTTTGAGGGGAAACCCTGGATCCCCAGGTTTTGGGGCATTAACTCTCCACTTTGCAGCCCAGAGCCTGGCTGGATCCTTCCCAGGGAGAGCATCTCACTGTGCTGGTGTCTCAGCCTGTGGCTTCTGCTGGTTTTCAGGTAGCAGTAGGTTTAGATGTAGAGCAGGGCAGGAGCAGATGGGGAGCACCAACTCCATCCTCACCAATGGGTCTCACTGTGGGGGCAGTGGGGGGGATTTGCTGAGGCTGCTGGAGCCCAGTGAGCCCCTGAGACTTCACAGGCACTGGTGGGGATGGAGAGGAGCTCCCTAGCTGCTCCCAAACCCCGCTCCTGTAGTTTTTATGGTGAGGTGGTGGTCTCTTCTTAGGAGGGCGGGGGGAGAGGCTGGTAGTTCTTGACTGGCAACGGGGTCCACACAAAACTACTTCAGGAAAAGGGCTTTTGTCTGAACGGGGTAAATGCAATAGAGCGCACCGGGCTGCGCCTCTAAGCCTGGGCTTCAGCCCCGCTGCCGCGTCGCGGGGGGCTGCTGGCCTTCCCCTGGCTCCTCGGCTTGTGCCGGGGAAACTGCTACCCCCTCTCCTTCTCTCCCTCCCCCTAATTCCTATCTCTGTCTTGAAGAATCATGTAGGATCTTTCCCCTCCCCTGGTTTAATGGTTTGGTGATTTTTCTGCTAGATGTCTAGTCGTGTATAAATACCTCTGTAAACCCACTGGCTCTCAGTGTTCTCCTTGATGATTGTTTACAAAAGGAAGAGGAAAAACCCCCCAAAACGAGAGAGAAGGATTTAAAATAGCCAAAGCATCTAATAGGTTATGGGCCAGGGAGACAGGATCTTCTCTGAGTACTCTGCCTTGCGACTCTGTGTGGGGATATGAGCTCTGTAACCATCCCTGTCCTAGGCTACAGCAAAGAAAAGCTTAGAGGATCACTCAGGGTTCCCCTGGCGCGGTGCCGGGACCCAAGAAAACAGGGATTTTTATTGTTTGTTTGTTTTTGTTTTTGTAAAGCTGTAAAAAAAAAAAAAAAGGGGGGGGGGGGAAGCACCTCGGAGAAGATGGGATGGATCGGCACCGTCTCGTTGCGATCGCCGCGATGGTTCTTCCTGTGTCTTGACAATAATTAAGGGAAGTGCTGCATCATCTCCCCCCAACTCCTCACTCTGCCGCTGCTCCGACAGGTAGCGAAGGGCAGGAGGATGAGGCTGCACACTCAGGGGTCCCGCTGTGACACGGGAGTGTTTGAATGTAGGAGCCCCTCCTCGAGAGGGGATGAGAAGCGGGGTCGGGGGGGGGGGGGTCTGCCCTGCTGGAAAAGGTTGGAGTCACAGGATTTGTCTGTGAGGAGACAGAAGAATGTAAAATCCATGTTTACTGCTAGTGACCAAAGCTTGTTGGTGTCAAACTCTTGAGTTTTAATGAAGCGGGTGGGAGGGAGGGAATAACCCAGGGGGTGGCTGTTTGTG
>VXBP01003612.1:265292-281465 GCA_013400115.1 Rhinopomastus cyanomelas | reverse complement strand
TCCCTTCATTCCAGAGATTTCTTGCTGGAGTCCCTGCAGTGAGATCCCCAGTTCCTGTTGCTGCAGGTTTCCCCCCTCAACCCACCTCCTTTCATTTGTACTTTTTATTTTTTGTATTTGGTTGTTTTTTTGGTACCAACTGTGTAAAATGTGGGGGTTTTTGTCTTTTCTGGAAAAAATAATTAAATAAAGACCATGGGCAATGGCTGCTGCTGGTGGTGGTGTCAGGGTGGTTCCTCTTGGTTTTGTTCACTCGCTTGGGGTTGAGGAGCCCAGACCTGAAATGGGTGATGCCTTGGCACAGGGGGAGGGAGCACTGACAACTGGGGGACCCCCAAGCTGCCTCAGCTTAGAGATCACAGAACATTAGGGATTGGGAGGGACCTTGGAAGATCATCCAGTCCAACCCCCTGCCAGAGCAGGATCACCTAGACCAAGTCTGACACCTCCCAGCACTCCCATACCCACCCCAGCCTGTCGCTACCTCTCCTCTCACCCCTCCATCCTTACTGCACCCATCACCACCCCAGTTATAGCTCTGGTTTAGTCCCAGACATAGATCCACAGCCCTCCTCAACCCTCCCTGTCCCTGCCAAGGACCCACAGATGCTCCATGATGCCCCCCACTCAACCCTCCCACGGGCCCACAGACATCAGACAACTTGCCCAGACCCTACCAAGGGTCCACAGACACCTCCCCCACACTCCTGCCTGGCCATTGGCCCAATGAGCCTCCCAGCTGTGCCATCAACCCCCAGACCCCTCCACTCGTGACCCCTTTAGCTCAGCCATGGACTCAGAACCCCCAGTACCCCCACGACCCTCTCTGTCCTTGCTATGAACTGACTCCCCCATGTTGACCCCCACAGGCGTGCCTCCTATACCCTCCCCGACACTGCTATGGGCTCACGGGCCCTCTCCATGATCCTCCCAGCCCTTCCACGGGCCCCCCAGCCCTGCCGTGGGCCCACAGAGTCCCTGCCACGACCCCTCAGCCCTGCGGTGGGCCCACGGACCCCTCCCACGCCCCCCGGACTCCTCCTTCCCACGGCTCCTACTGCCCTCCACCGCGCACGCGCACTGGCCACGCCCACACGCCCAGTCTCCGCCCCCAGGGACGCCGGCGTGTGACGTAAGCGGAAGTGAGCGTCAGTCTTCGTTGGGGCTGAGGCGGCGCCGGACGAGGTAACGGGCAGCAGCGGCGGCGGGAGCTCCGGAGAGGGGTGAAGTGGGGTGGGAGGGAGTCAGAGTCATTGTCCGCCGGGTCTGTCCCTCCGGGCAGGTTCCTGCGTGGAGACGCGGAGACCCCAGGACAGGGCGGGTACTGGGGGCTACCCGGTGGCTTCTCTTCCCCCCCGGCCGCTTCCCGTCCTCCACCTGCCCTGGAGGGGACAGGCCCGGGGAGGTACCGAGAGGCTCCTGAGAAGCGGCACCCAGCGAGCCAGGGACCTTGTGGTGCTTTGTCCCGGCTCATAGACCAGGGGTGTCTTGGGAAAGGTTACTTTTGTGGGTGACATGGTGTTAGGGGAGCTTGGGTTGGACATGAGGGAAACTTCCTCATGGAAAGGGGTCCTCAGCCCTTGGAACAGGCTGCCCTGGGAGAGGGTTGAATTGCCATTCTTGGTCATGTTTCACAGTCGTGGAGGTCTGGAGCTCAGGGACAGGGGTTAGCGGTGGGTTGGGACAGTTGGATTAATGGTTGGACTCAATGATCTTGAAGGTCTTTTCCAGCCTAAACACTTCTGTGAAGTCCTGAGTAAAAGCTTGATGCCTTTAGCAGCCACAGAGGACATTAGAAGGGGAGATGTCTTCAATTTAAGTGCTAAGAGCTTAAGTAACAGAGCCCAATGTTCAGTAGTTCCTCACCTTAATGTTTTGTGGCTGGACAGCCCTTCCTGGGGAAAGAGGCAGAGAAGGAAAATGAATGTGATCACTATAATTTGAATCTATGTTGGTCCCTTGATGGGTATCAGGCAGCGGAGGGGTTGGATCTGGACTGTAGCCTCCAGAGCTGCTTTACCCATGTCTCTCAGGGCTCCCAACTAAGGGAATTGAATGTGGAAGCTCAGCAAACTCCTGTATTTTGTTAGCTCAACCCATCCCTGAGTATTTGATATGCAGAGAACATGGTTAAACACATTCCCCACCCCAGCTATTTCTACAACTTGTGAAGGAAAATAAATATCAGTGGTGACACAAGTGCAGGGCACTTGGCCACGTAGATGGCTGCTGCATAGGAAGGATTTCTAACGACTTCCCCACAAAAGTGTTGAAGGTCAGTTTGTGGTGGAGCTGCCGCTCTGTGACTGGGAGCCTGCTGGGAGCTCCAGCTGTGGGTCTGTGCTAACACAAGTGAAACCAGCTGGAAGACACTGAAGTGATTTATGTGCTACCAGCAGGTGCAGAATCCACTCTGATGACAAGGCTAGAAATTTCCAGAGCACATTTCTCAACTTCCTCATAATCTGCTTATCAAAGCACTTGCACAGATGATAACAAGTAGCACAGATGATAAAAAGGAGCTCACACAAAGGCAAAGCTTATTTTTCCAAGGTGATGGTTTGCAGTGTTGCATTGGGCTCAAGCAAGTTGGGGTTGTTCAGCCTGGAGAAGGCTCCCAGGTGACCTTCTAGCAGCTTCCCAGTCTCCGAAGGGGGCTACTAGAAAGCTGGGGGAGGGCTTTTCACATGGGTGGTAGCAAGAGGACAAGGGTTTCCCCAGGCTTGAAGAGGGGAGATTGAGGTTGGATGTGAGGAACAAATTCTTTGCTGTGAGGGAGCTGAGATGCTGGAACAGGTTGCCCAGGGAAGCTGTGGCTGCCCCATCCCTGGCGGTGTTGAAGGCCAGGTTGGCTGGGGCCCTGTGTAACCTGCTCTAGTGAAGGTGCCCCTGCCTGTGCAAGGGGGTTGGAACTGGATAATCTTTAAGGTCCCTTCCAACCCTGGACATTCTGTGATTCTAAGTTTCCTGTGTATCTAACCCCTTTGTTTTCTTCTTCCTGTTGAAAAAGAAAAGGTGCTCTCAGTGAAACATGTCGTGGATCAGGGAGGGCGAGCTGACCATCATAGAGAGGTTTTGTGGCAACATCATTAAGGTGAGGAATGAATTTGGTTACTGGGGTAAAATACTGGCAGGGCCATTGGGTTTCAGAGTGGAGCAATATCTGACTGCTCTGCTCTAGAGAGGCAGAGAGCCTGTATTAGTGCTGGCACCGGATGTACATCCCTAAACAGCACTGGAGGGTGGAAAATTGCTTAACTTTAGCCTTACAAATGAGGGAGGCTGTGGGCAGTGCTTGCTAGTAATGAGCTTACACAGCCAGGCTCCTGTGGTTTGAGTCCTCGCTGAGGAAGGCAGTGTGAGCAAAGGAGGAGAAGAAGCAAGATGGTGGAATGATGAGTCTAGGCAATGAAACTGAGATTCTGCTGCATAGAACTTTCCAGTTCCAGGAAAATTCTCTCCTTGCTCAGGCCAGTGTTGCTGCCCTTCTCTCAGAAGGGTCTGTGCAGACCTAATGAAGTCAGTGGAAAGAAATACTCCTCTTAAAGGGGTGGGGGAAGACTCTTGTTTCCTCTTCATTGTGTCTGTGAAAACACCCTTGAACTCTGAAATAAAGTGCACAGTCCCCCTGTGACTGCAGAGGGGGGGAGACTGGCTGTGCTGTGATCAGTTCTCTGTCACGTCACAGGAAAAGGGTGGGCAAAGCTGATTTTCAGTTTAGGCAGCTTCCACGACTGAAGTGCTCTTTAAGAGAGCCTGTGCTGGGTTAGCAAGGGGGTGATTATCTCCTTAGTCCTTGCAGCTCCAGCCTGGCAGCTGTGGGACTGAGCTCTCTGCCCCGTGAGATGCCGTTTGCCGGCTCTGACCCCTTGTGTTTCTCCTTGTTTTCTAGGCAGGTCCGATGCCCAAGCACGTTGCTTTCATCATGGATGGCAATCGTCGTTATGCCCGAAAGTGCCACGTGGAGAGGCAGCAGGGGCATTCGCAAGGCTTCGATAAGCTGGCGCAGGTGGGAAGGTGTTTGCTGCCTTCAGCCTCTGTGTTGATCTAGTTACAGCTTCACTGGTGCACTGTGATCCTTTACTGGAGTCAGGCCAGTGCCTGAAGCTGATGGTCATCATCAGGGTTCCTGGCTCTGTCTCCTCTCTATCTCTTACTTATCTTGCAGAGTCATTCTAATCAGCCATTTTTTTTCTTCCCTCTGTTCCACACTTGATTCAATTAGCTACCTTGCAGGTCTTGAAGCTTTTAATTGTGTGAAACAGGTTGAATTTCTTTGACAAGGTTTTGAAAAGCACTATGTTAGAGAATTGATAGTCTTATCTATCAGAAGTGTGTTAGTCCTGTGTCTGCTGTGGCTTCTCATCCTCAGGTGGTGATATTTTCCTCTTGTGCTTGAAGATGAATCTGAAATTCTTAGCAAGAGAGTTTCACTGGTAGCTCTTGATATTGTTTCTTTGATCCAGTCTTGGCAGTGGGAAACAACAGGAAGATCTTATCAGGGGAGAAGCTGGTTCTTCCTGACCTGTCTGATTGTCCCTGGAGTCTGCTTATCTGACCTTTGCTTTCCTTTCTCTGTTGCCTTCCTGCAGACACTACGGTGGTGCTTGAATCTGGGCATTCCAGAGGTCACTGTTTATGCCTTCAGTATCGAGAACTTCAAACGCTCCAAGGAGGAGGTGGATGGACTGATGGAGCTGGCAAGACAGAAATTTAGCCGCCTACTGGAAGAGCAGTAAGAATCCTCTTGTGTCTGCATCCTGCCAGGTGGAACTAAAGCAGAATGTGGTTTGAGAGCTGTTGTGGGGATTTTGGAAGGTTTAGGGTGCACAGCTCCTGAGCTCACACACTCCACCCCCACAAGCTGCGTTTGTGTTAGCTCATCCAAGCGGCTAGGACAGCAGAGCTTCCAAGATGACAATTAGACCCATTAACTCCTGCTTAGTGCTAGGCTGTTTGATGTCTTGTTTTGCTGAAGAGACAAAGCCATCTCTTAAATTTAGATGCAGTGCCCTTGGTAGGTCAGATTTAGCTCAGGAACTTCTTGGCTTGTGCCTGTACCTGTCATGGCTGTAGCCACTAGGGAATGTTGTGGGTCCTTATCTGGATCTCCCCACTCATCCCACCTGGGTCACCACCAATGTCGCAGGTCAGAGACCCCGACTATATTTCACAGAATCACTGTGGTGGGACAAGACCCCTGAGATCATAGAGTTCAAACATTTCACCAAGAGCTCCCATCTAAAGTGTCAAGACAGAAAAGGGAAGGTTTAACAAACCCACTTAAGGATCTGCAGGCAGTGAAACAAGTGACTTGGTGTGGAGCAGAAAGGCCTCAACATTTTAATTCACTCCCCCCCACACACATCAGAAGCAACCAACCTCACAAGATACAGACAGATGTATTGTTCAGCCTGGAGAGGAGGAGGCTCCCAGGTGACCTTCGAGCAGCTTTCCAGTCTCTGAAGGGGGCTACACGAAAGCTAGGGGAGGGCTTTTCACATGGTGGTAGCAAGAGGACAAGGGGAAAGGGTTCCAGCTGAAGAAAGGAGACTGAGGTTGGACACGAGGAACAAATTCTTTGCTGTGAGGGTGCTGGGATGCTGGAACAGGTTGCCCAGAGAAGTTGTGGCTGCTCCACAGTGTTGAAGGCCAGGTTGGCTGGGGCCCTGAGGAACCTGCTGTAGTGAAGGTGTCTCTGCTTGTGCAAGCAGATTGGAACTAGATAATCTTTAAGGTCACTTCCACCCCTGGCACGACAGAGAGTTTCATCATATACTCCTAGAGTTAACTGAAATTGAAAACACCCAAAGCATAATTCATCATTATCTTAATTGTAGCTTCTCTCGCCCAAATCACGGCGCTTGTCCCACTTCAGTCTAGATCCTCATTAATCTCCACGGTTCAGAACTCTCAGAGTCTCTCCAGTTGAACACAGATCAATTAGTAGACCTTGACGGTTCCTCCCGCAGGTCTTTAGAAGTGATAACATTTTCTGTCAGCAGCAGCAACGCAGCTCTGAACAGAGTGCAGAGAAGAAGCCAGAGGTACCTGGTACTGGGGAGAAGAGAGTGGGGGAGTGGGGCAGGAAGACACTTTCCTTTTCAACTTATTAAAACTAAACTTTAATTTGGGCATTTTCTGCAGAAAAGTTTAGACTTCTAGTTCTGCTCAGCTTCTAAAGCAGAACAGTAACTTGGGAGCTTGTATGGGGAGCAGCTACAAAGCCTTTGGTCATTTGGGGTTCTGGTTGCTAGCAGGATGGCCAGGAGCCAGCAATGGGCCCTTGTGGCCAAGAAGACCTGTGGCAACCTGGGGTGGATCAGAAAGGGAGTGGTTAGCAGATCGAGAGAGGTTCTCCTCCCTCTCTGCTCTGCCCTGCTGAGACCACATCTGGAATCTTGTGTCCAGTTCTGAGCCCCTCAGTTCCAGAAGGACACAGAGCTGCTGGAGAGAGCTCAGAGCAGAGCCACAAAGATGATGGAGGGAGGGGAGCATCTCCCTGATGACAAAAGGCTGAGGGAGCTGGGGCTCTTGAGCTTGGCAAAAAGGAGGCTGAGGGTGACCCCAAGAATGTTGATCAGTATGTGATGAGTGGGTGTCAGGAGGATGGAGCCAGGCTCTGCTCAGGGGCACCCAGTGACAGGACAGGGGGCAATGGGTGTGGACTAGAGAGGTTCCACATCAGTGTGAGAAGGACCTTCTGGCACCCTCACTGGGAAGAGCCCTGGCAGGGGCTGCCCAGGGGGGTTGTGGAGTCTCCTTCTCTGGAGACATTGAAAATCCTCCCGGCCATGTTCCTGTGCAGCTTGATCTAGGGGATCCTGCTGTGGTGGGGAAGTTGGAATGGATGATCTTTCGAGGGATGATCTTTCAAGGTCCCTTCCAATCCCTAACATTTGGTGATCTTACCTCTGTCTAATTCCCAGCTGTGCAGAAGCCAGCCCTGCCTTGTGCCTGTTGTTCCCATTTCAGGCCATTGTGCCATAGAGACTGATCTGTTTTCTATGGTCCTCACTCTTGTTGTTGGCTATAGGGAGAACTTGAAGAAGCATGGGGTGTGTATCCGTGTCCTCGGGGACCTGCCTCTTCTGCCCTTGGATATTCAGGAGCTGATTGCCCAAGCTGTGCTGGCAACTAGGAACTACAACAAGTAAGTACTGTGTGGTTTAAAGAAGCTGATCCTTCACACCTTCCCCTTCAGCCTGAAGGCTGAGACTTGGCAGACACACTTCGCCTTGGTTTGGTCTTGTCCTACAAGCACATGTAACTTATGTAGATGTTGTTCTTCTCTGTCATCTATTGGACCTTCCTTAGGTTAGTCCTTCAGCAAGCAACGAGGCTGGGGAAGGGACTGGAGGGAAAGAAAGTCTGATGAAGAGAGGCTGAGGGAGCTGGGGGTGTTTAGCCTGGAGGAGACTCAGGGGGGACCTTCTCCCTCTCTCCAACTCCCTGAAGGGGGGGTTGTAGTCAGGTGGGGGTCAGGCTCTTCTCCCAGGCAACCAGCACCAGAAGGAGAGGGCAGGGCCTGAAGCTGCCAGGGGAGGGTCAGGTTGGATGTTAGGAAGCCCTTCCTCAGGGAAAGGGTGATCAGAGCCTGGAATGAAATGTCCAGGGCAGCGATGGAGTGTTGGAGGTCCCTGGAGGTGTGGAAGGCCAGCCTGGCTGTGGCCCTTAGCGCCCTGGTGTGGCCACTGGGGTGATGTTAGGTCCTGCACTGGTCTGGATCATCCTGGAGGTCTTTCCCAGCCTCTGTGATTCTAAGTGATTCACATCCTGCTCCTCTTTACAGATGTTTTCTAAATGTCTGCTTTGCCTACACCTCGCGACACGAAATCAGCAACGCTGTCAGGGAGATGGCCTGGGGGGTGCAAGAAGGACTGCTTGAACCCAGGTAACTCCTGTCTCTCAGTGTGATGAACACTCAGCCTGTCTCGCCTCCTGCGCTGTATTAATAACCTTTGTGGAGCCAAGTGGCTTTTGAGCAGGGCTCATAAAACCAGTAGGACTGGAAGGAATGACTTCGTTTGCTGTGCAGTGTTTGGTTTTTATTATTTGGGTTACCATGGTGATAGATGCACAACCAGGACAGAAGAGCAATTAGGTCTGTGTTAAAGTTTAGAAGTTAGTTTAAATGTGAAGGCAGATTTTATACCACAACAATTGCCTGCCTGGCCAGCAGTCTTAGCCACGAGGTCAAACCACACATGAATCATAAATAGTGAACTGTTCCTCCACCCTGGAGGAGATGGAGCAGTTAGTGCTCTGCTCTCTGCTCCAGATGGAAGTTCTTACTGTCTGGTTCTACCGCTGCATTGTGTTTCAAAGAGCAAGGGTGGAGGATGCTCTGGGGGCTGAAAGTGCATTTGAAATGCCCCATGGAGCAGGCAGCAGTGCCCATGAGAAGTGAGTTCATGACTGGCTGGGGGTGGCTCCACTACCCAGTTTTAATCTGCAGCCCCATGTTTATAAAATCCCCTCAGGAATTGTGATTTAGTGGTGGTTTTGATCAGATGCCTCTGTCTTTCTTAGTGATGTGTCTGAATCGTTGCTTGATAAGTGTCTGTACACCAACAACTCTCCTGACCCAGACCTCCTGATTCGAACCTCCGGAGAGGTTCGGCTGAGTGATTTCTTGCTCTGGCAGGTAAAGTCTTTGTTTTTGTCTTGAAATGCTCCAGTTTCACATCAGTGTTCTGCTGACTTCAGGTGTGAGCTCACACGAGGGCTCTTTAAAAGTCACTTTGCCAAGGCTTAGGTGACTTCTTGAATGGACTCGATGCCGAGGAGCTTCTGAAGGATCCATTTCTTACCTAAAGTGCTTTGCAGCCCACATCTGAAATGGTGTCATCCTGAAAGCACTTAATATGAAATCACAGATGAGCTGAGCTGACAGCAGTCAAGGAAATCAGGAGTTGCTCATCCTTTTGCTCCTCTGCTCACATCTAGGTAGTCCTAGCTGAGGCTTTGACTCATTTCATCTGGCAATGAGGATGCAGTTTAAGCTGGGATGAGGAAATCCCAGGAAGTGTCTGTAGATTCCTGGAAGAGGTGTTTGTCATGTGGCAGCTGGAGTTGTGACCCTGTAACTTATGTGGAACCTACGTGCCTGATTGGTCACAGTTTCAGAAGTTTATTTGACTTTGATAATGAAGGAAGACCCTGCAAGACAGGCTCTGAGAGGACAGCAGTCTCAAATCAGCGTGACGAGGCCGCTCAGCTAACCCATAATGAGTATTTAGTGCTCATGTAGTTCAGGTGATTGCAGTTACAGCATCCAAAGCCACTTCCATTTCATCCCCTCCTGCACGAGGCAGTATTGACTTGTGTGTAACCCAGGCTGCAGGAGAACATTTGAGTCAAGCTGCTTTTCCTCCCGTCATGTTTTGTTTTGCATGTGCAGTTTGGGGCCAAACCCCTCTGCCTTCAAGCAGCCACATCAAACGTTGCTGTTTCACAGCATTTAATTGGCAGCTTTGCAGCAGTTCTCTGACCTGAGCTGCGGTTTCTTACCGAGGCATCTCCCTCTCCTCCTCGTACGTTTGGGAACAGCTTTGCCCTGGGTGGGTGTAATAAAATCATAGCATTGGTTAGGTTGGAAAAGACCTTCAAGCTCACAGAATCCAAACATCAACCCAGCTGTCGTGACCCACTCTACACCCTGTCCCTGAGCTTCTGGCCTCCATAGCCAGGGGTGGTGATTCAGCCCCCTCCCTGGGCAGCCTATTCCAAGGCCTGAGACCCTTTCAGTGGAGTTTTTCCAATGTCCAACCTAAACTTCTCCTGGTACAGCCTGAGGCCATTTCCTTTTGTCATACTGCTTGTTCCATTGGAGAAGAGACCAACCCTCACCTTGTTAATCTCCATTCAGGGAGTCACTGAGAAGCGAGGAGGTCTCCCCTGAGCCAGTTTGTCTCCAGGCTGGACCCCACCCCATTCCCTCAGACTCTCCTCAGAGTGCTCCAGACCCTTCTCCAGCTTTCTTGATTCTTTTGTCCAAGAAAATCATCTAGTGGGTTTTGTCTAGGACTGACTCAAAGAGTTTTGTGTGTCCTTGCAACTTGGAATTGGGCAGAGTCCTTTTAACTGTTGTAGTTAGTGGTCACTTTGAGAAACTTGATGGCAAAGCCAGGATTTAATAGGAAACCTCACTTCCTTCAGCTCTAGGATATCTTCAGTGCAGCACAACTCATCGATTCATTAAGCACTTTAAATGCCACGAGTGGGCAGCAAGGGGCATCACGAGATGCCATTCAGTGAGTGGCTTAAATGCCATGTCCTCATCTTCAGTTTGTCTGTTACTCCTTTTCAATCAGCCTTTGGGAGCCCAGAGCTGCTATTTTAGTTTGGTGATAAGTCTGTGATGCTTAAGCTATTAAAATAGCATCACCTCTGAAGACCAGCCTAGCATTAGGAAGAGTGCTGGTGGTCTCCTCACAGGAGCTAATAAGTGCCCCAGCATGAACACCAATTTAAAAGACTCTATGTTTTCCAATTTCAAACTCCCCTGGCCGCTATTTAGTTCATTTTAAGTAGGACCCAGCCAGGTAAAAATCTTTATGGGGAAACCAGTTTGACCAACAGAGCTGTATCTCAATAATATTTCCTTCCCCAGACAATTAAACTGTTGGTGATCTTGCTTTCTGCAGACATCCCATTCATGCCTGGTGTTTCAGTCAGTCTTGTGGCCAGAATATTCCTTTTGGAACTTGTGTGAGGCGATCCTTCGGTTCCAGATGAACTACAGTGCTCTGCAGGTAAGGGAGCTGTAGGGAAATGGAGGGCTGGACACCGTGGGAGTGGAGGAGTCACTCACTAACTGTGATTAGTTAAGGTCTTACTTCAGCAACAGCTAACGCTGGGTGTGTTGCTTCCCTTGTACCTGAGGGGCTTGTTACAACATCTTAGCCTGTGGCCAGACTCCTCTGCTACCCGGAATACTAAGAGTCAGTGGTGACCCCAGACATTTCATTACTCACCTGCTCGAGCTGTCTGTCCCCACTCCTTAGCAGAGAGGACAGGACACAAATGCACTCCTGATTCGCTGCAGGGAGGTAGATCAGATCATTTAACTCAAATTGCTTCACCAGAGTTTTAAACAAGGACAGCTGGGATCATTCTGGAATGAGCAGGGAGTTCTGCTGTTGGCTTTAGGGTTCAAACACTTTGGTTTAGGTTCCTTTCTAGGAGCTGAAGTGGGGCTGCTTGAGCCATGAGGCAAAGACAAGTGGCCTTTGTCTGGTGACTCCAGATCAGCAAACCAAGAGATTGTTTCTACTGCTCATTATCATTCTTCCTCTCCTCATAGACTGGTTGTGAGCCCTCCCTGACCTGGTTCAGATAAATCTGGGCAACTGAGCAGCAACTCCATAATCTGGCTGTTTTTAAACAAAACCAGTCTGGGAGCTGGTGCTCTTGATGAGGAAGGGTGGCAATGATATCAGTAACTGGCAGGAGGAGGCACTCAGTGTGGTGACTCTTATCTCCCTGCTATTTGGTTGCTGTGTGTGTGTATTCCTTAATTGTTTGGGCCCTCTGGTTTTAAAAACAGGCTCTGTAGTGCCCTTCTCTGCCTTCAGGGGCCTTGTTCACCTCTGAGACTTGTCAGATTGATTGCAGACAGTTGTGATTATGGGTGAATTTAATCAGGTCCAGGCAGTCTGAAAGCATCCAACCTCTCCACATCCTTAACCTCTTTCATTCCTATTTCTGCCCCAAATCTGCCCTTTCCCTACCAGCAATTAATTGTATTAATCCAGCTAACGGCGATTCACCTTCTGCATGAAGAGGAGAGAGCAAAACAGGCAGCAGTGTTTGGTGCTGGCATTAGCTTGGCCTCTGTCTTGAGCAGTATTGAGCAGTGAGGTCACTGACTGCTCCTGGTGCTGATTTCTGAGGGTAACAAATGCCGCTTCTGTTCCTAGCGAGCCTCATCTTTTCTTGGTTCTTGTTTGCAGCTCTGTGTGTTCATGTGATGCTATTATCGAGGTTTTTTGTCAGCCAGATCTGTTCTTAGGTTGGTTTTCTTGCTGTAAGACCTCCCTGTGCAGTATATGGGGTTGCCCTTTTTTCAGGGGGTGCGTCCCAGTTGTGCCGAAGGGACAATCTCTCACTTGGAGGTCCTTCTCCCCCTCTACTCTGCACTGGTGAGACCACATCTGGAGTCTTGTGTCCAGTTCTGGGCCCCTCAGTTCAAGAGGGGTGTGGAGCTGCTGGAGGGAGTCCAGCGTAGGGCAACGAGGACGATGAAGGAGGTGGAGCACCTCCCTTATGAGGAGAGGCTGAGGGAGCTGGGTCTCTAGCTTGGAGGAGACTGAGGGGTGACCCAATTAATGTCTATAAACATTTGAAGGGTGGGTGTAAGTAGGATGGAGCCAGGCTCTTCTCAGTGTCATCTAGTGATAGGACAGGGGCAATGGGTGTAAGGTGGGACACAGGAGGTTCCACATAAATGTGAGAAGGACCTTCTTCCCAGTGAGGGTGACAGAGCCCTGGAACAGGCTGCCCAGGGGGGTTGTGGAGTCTCCTTCTCTGGAGATGTTCAAGGCCCACCTGGACGTGTTCCTGTGTGACTTGATCTAGGTGATCCTGCTGTGTCAGGGGGATTGGACTAGATGATCTTTCGAGGTCCCTTCCAATCCCTAATGATTCTATGAACAAGATGCTGTTAGTTCCATGGGCTCTCTGTAGTGAGGGATGGTCCTGCTCTTGTTCCCAGCACAAGATGATCTTGTTTACAGCATCAGACCATGACTTGGGTGCAGGGAAAAGTCTGTGAAGAGTGAGTCAGGCTCATTAAATAATTACTACTTCTGCTCCTTTGAAAAGCCAGCGCTCCCCATGTGCGAGGTTGTGTCACAGTGACCAGTCTCACTTTCTAAAATGGAAGCTTAATAATCCCGCATGCAGATGCGGCTTTGCTGCAGGAGGCTGCAGAGTGGGATGTGTGCAATATGGAGAGATCCAAAAGTGATGTTCTCTGAAAATATTTCAAATACCTGAAGGGTTGGCAAGGGCAGCTACTTGCTTTTACCTTTCTCCTGCCCACCCTGCTGTGTCTTGAGCCCGGTACATTATTAGATCACAGGCATTGGGGAACGCTGAGCCCACTCCTGCTTTTATACCGAAGCTGATTAGCTCAATACCTGATCATCACCTCAAAGAATTGCCCCATAAATCATTGTTCTGGATCCCCTAAAATCTTTCAGCTGCCGTGTGAATAGGATCAAAGATTCTACGATGACACTGGTGACAATAGCTTGTGTGCACGACTGGGGTTTAAAAGTCCTCCTGGATGCCGTTCCTCACCGGTTCCCGTATCTGAGGATCTTTCCACAATCAGTGCCGTGACCTTTATCTATTTTAACTAGGACTTAATGCTGTGAGTGGACTTGGGTCTTGGGGAGAAGGTCCAGAAGGATATCCCTGGATTTTCTTACAGCCAAACAAGCAGGCTGCTGTTCCTTCTGTAACCTTTGCTGCGTTGTCTCTGCCACAGATGGGCTGAAAGACCAGCTAAAGCGCTAACACTCTCCTGCTTTTCACTCTAGAAGGCCAGAGACTCCTACATGGAGGAAAGGAAGCGACAACAGATGGAAAAGGATCAGGCTTATGTGATGAAGAAGCTGCAGCAGGAGGGGTTTGCATCCAGCGGAGACTCTCAGCGCCAACGGACGTTGTTGCAGAAATGCACCGCCATGCGGGAAGAGAGAATCCAGGGCTTCCTACAGGCTCTGGAGCACAAGCGAGCGGACTTCTTTGAGAGCCTGTGTACGGTGTCTGCATGACACAAGGTGCTGGGTTGTTCCCAAGAAGACAGTTTTTAGCTGCGTTAGAGGGAACAGCTGCTGCTCAGAGGAAGTCGCTCTGTGAGGGGATGCAGGGCTGCTGTAGGACTTGACGTCCCTGCTTGGCCCCCTCTGAGGGCAGGGACAGGGTACTGTGAATCTTCCAGTTCTGTGAATGCTGCTGAAGGAAGGTAATTCCGTCCTTCTGCCTCACCTCCCTGAGAAAACACGCACCCCGCTGTGCCTCTGCTGCTTGGTGAGTCACCCACAGGCCTGGGTGTTTTGGTGACGAGAAGTTCATGACCCTCCAGTTCTGTTTGACTGCTCCCAAACTGGCCCAATCCATTACGTTCAGTCCTGTTAATCAGACTGGACTTGAATCCTTCCCATGACTTTGCAGTAGGGAATCTCCTGTTGAGATTTCCTCTGCTGTTCCATATGGGGAGCCTCACACTCTGTAGGGAAAGGATCATTCTGACGTGCCACACAGTTGCAGAGAGATTCGCCTGCTTCATGAGGACATCTTGTCTTTTCCCTGTTGTACTCTGCTGCGCTTGAGGCTTCCAAAGAGCTGAGGCAAGGTGCTGTCAGCCTTGCTGTAAAGGGGAAAAAAGATAATCCAAAGCTTCTCCAGGTCCTGCTGATCCCTTCTGGGCAGAGTACGTGGGGAAAACTGAAGTGCTGATGTTGGAACAGACTGAGTTCTAAGCAGGAAGAAAGACTGGTTGAGAATTAACTTTATGGCTTAAAAAGTTAGTTAAAACCAGGTGATGTATATCAGATCCCTCTAGGACCTCTCTAGAGGTTTGATTTAACATCCTGCTTCCAAGGAATGAGGGTGGGTTTGGTTCAGCAATACAGTAGCCAAAACCAACCTCTGATCTCAGCCAAAGCAGTGCTGAAAGGCTATTGAACGGGTTGGGAGTGTCTGGAGCAGCCGTGGAGTGGTGTTTTGTTCTCAGTTTTCCATCAGCAGGGAGGTGGACCAATTAATTGTTTCTGTCTAATTTCTTCTGGTTTCCGTCCTCACAATCAAAATAGCAGAAAATATCTTGATTTCTTTCTGTTTCTGCTCTGCATACGGGTGCAGCAGTACCAGCTGTTGCTGAGTTTAAGGTGTTCTTTACCTCCAGGTAAGAGAAAAAGAAGAGATTGATAAGATTTGTAAGTGCTGCGCACTCAGCTGTTCGACGGTGATTGTGAAGAGAGTAGAGTCCATCGTTAAATCACGAATAAAGCATGTTCATACCACACTTGCCGAGGAAAAACTCGGCCCAGCAGTTGAAAGGACATAAAACTTACTCTAAAGTGCGATGAAGTTGGCAGCCAGGTCTAATATCATTAGTTTTAAACCCATGGCAGACTCCACACGGCGGGGGTTGGGTGTGATCTTTTACAGTCCTGTGTGAGCAGTTTTCTGGTAACCCCAAGGCTTGGCCAAACGTAGCCCCATGCAGGTCATTCCTCTGGCGTAAGTAGCCTCGATAAAAATGAGCTGAGGTGATGGGAGGTGTCGATTTTAAACTCGTCTTGCTGTGGTTTTATTTTCTCTCTCTTCACATTTCAGGAAGCTCTCAGAGGAGATAATTTACTGACCACTCTCCAGTCTGCTTTGCTGGGCTGATTGGGAGACACTTTTCTACCTGACAATTGATTTTAACCTTAAAATCAAAATGGGGGTTCAGTTGTGTTGTGATGATACAAGTGACGAAAACTACAGCAATGCTTTTCCTACAGATGCAGGTGAAGAAATTGAAGGATCTGATGGTTTATAGGGAAATTTTAATTCTTTCCATAAAGCCAGTGCTGTCGTAGAGTAGGAGAAAAAGTCCTTCAAGGAATGGAAAAAGATTTGTGTTACCCAACAGGTTGTTTATTCCAGTAAAATACCAACGTGTCCTGGAAGATTCATTTCACTGAGGGTAGGCACAGCTCACCCAGCAAACCCAGAGTTGTGGAATCATGAATCTTTACAACACTTGTGAGGACAGAGCGACGGGCATCTTCCAGCGATGACTGACCTTCCCGAAGCCCTGTTTACGTGGTGAAGATGGTGGTAGGGATATCAGCACAAGAGGAAAAATACACTCCTGGAATTTGGGAATTGTGATTGAAGAAGCCTTAGGAGTGAGAGGGAAAACATGCTCCGAGGGGGGATTTCTTGGGATGAGGTTCCACCGAACCGGCAGAGGTTTGGGGGCACCGTGAGGTGGTTCATCCCTTGGAGCCTAGCTCTCCAGATCCCATGGAGCGGGCAGCAGCAGCAGCACCTGTGGGAATGAGTTGGGTGCCATTCCTCTGCATTTGGGTGGTTTTCTGCCTCTTGGCACCGCCCCCCTCCCTTTTGCACTGACCCCCCCCGGTATTTTCATGGATAATTTTTTTT
>VXBP01003612.1:243757-264802 GCA_013400115.1 Rhinopomastus cyanomelas | reverse complement strand
GGGGGGAATGGGAGGGGCGAGTGCCCATCGGCGCCGGTTCGATCCGGTTGGTTTTGGCGGGAGGATGGAGGGAAGAGGTGGTGGAGAGGAGGGGAGCGCCGGTAGGGCGGAAAAGGGCGGGAAGCGGTCGCGCTGCTTTGCCGCCAAAACCGCCGCCCCACGGGGGCAGCCGTGGGCGGGAGACGGAGTGGGGCCTCCCTGAGGGGGCAGCGTCGATCCCCCGCCTTTGCCTCCCGTCCCCTCCCCGGCATCTCATCCCATCCCACACCCCCGCTGGAGGAGCTGCCCCCGCCCTGTCACGGAGTGGAGGCGGAGGTGGGGGTGGTCACAGAGGAGTTTCCTGCCCGGCCTAGGGCTTCCCTCATCGTCGAGAGGCCCCGGTGATGCCTTCAGTCGCTCGTAGAGAGTCGGCGGCCTCCGGGGGCGGGTGGGGGGAGACCCGATGGGGTTGAAGCGCGGCGAAGGCCTGGGAGACCCTCTGGGTGTCTGTGCGAATAGGGAAGGGGTTAAAACTAACGGGGGTTGAGCCTGCCTCCCCTTAACTGTTATTTCCCATCCTAGGCTGAAGGAGATACCAAGGGCGAGAAGGCCAAAGTTAAGGATGAGGTAAGAAACTCAGCGTTTTTTTGAGAAAGTTGGATCCTAAAGTGTTTGTGTGTTGGAAGATAAGGTTTAACTTAATGGAAATAAAGAACCAGGAAGAGGATTGGTCTTAATTGTTTCTGACTTTTCAAGACTCAGGGGGAGGGTTGGCCTCAGTTGGTTATGGGTTTTTAAAGCATTAACTCTCTTAACCTTAACCATGAAATATCAACTTAATGTAGTGTTAGCCATTAGCGGTTTAGGTGGGATAGCCTTATGTTTCTTAAGAATGAGGGGGAAAAGGGAACGAAACGTTTAAATGTTAGTCCTGGGGCTTTACTGCTATGAAACGAGAGGTAATTTATGGGTTTTTAGAGTTCATATTCCATCCCATTAAACTCAGTTGTTTTTCTCTTTAAACAGCCACAACGGAGATCAGCGAGGTTATCCGCTGTGAGTATTCTCTTGTTGAGAGTGCTGCAAAACTCGATGTCATAAGGTTTGAGCACTATGCACCCTATCTGTATGAGAACTGCAGGGATTCTGGAGAAACTCATTGAATTCAAAGTTAGTTCCTGGCTTCACGAACTGTTCCACTGCGTGATGCTAGGAGAGTGGTACAGTAAGTGACTAATCACGGACTTGTTAGGGATTGGAAGGGACCTCCAAAGACCATCCAGTCCAATCCCCCCACCACAGCAGGATCCCCTAGATCCAGTCACACAGGAACGTGGCCAGGCGGGTTTTAAATGTTTCTGGAGGAGACTGCAGAACCACCCCCCCAGGCAGTGGCTTCCAATGCTCTTTCACCCTCACTGGGAAGTTGTTCCTTCTCAAATTGATGTGGAACCTCCTCTGTTCCAGTTCACAGCTATTTCAGTTCCAAATGTTTCCATTTGTTTTTCCTAAAACCCAACTCTTTGGGCTGAATATTTTTTAGAAGTGATACATTGTTCTCTGAAGAATTGGAATAACACCAGGGTATTTTTCCCTTTGCTTACAGAAACCCGCTCCTCCAAAGCCAGAGCCTAAACCTAAAAAGGCAGCTCCAAAGGTGAGTGCTTGTGTCAGTGCTGTAACCGAGAGATAAATGGGTGAGGAGATTAAGGTTTGGTAGTAGCTAACGTATGTCGTGATGGAATCAAGCTGCATCATCACTTGTATAAAGCTGCACTGAACACCTGAATTGCACATAATTTGCCTCAAAAACCCCAAAGCAAGGATGTTCCACAGTTGTCAGTCTCTCAAAACACGCCACCGCATGTGTGTTGTGTCATTCCGGGCTGACATCCAGCATTTAGAATCCCAGACTGGTTTAGGTTGGAAAAGACCTTAATGATCAAGTCCAACCGCTGGGATTTACCCTTCTAGTTTGTGGATTCTTGTGGTTAACAACTGGATGTTGCCGATTGTAACTGTGCGTCATCCTTCCCTTCGCAGAAGAGCGAGAAGTTGCCCAAGGGAAAGAAGGGGAAAGCTGATGCTGGCAAGGAGGGAAACAACCCTGCAGAAAATGGAGATGCCAAAACAGACCAGGTACAGCAGCGGCTCCGGCAGCATCTTGCGTCACGCAGTTGGGGTTTTTTTTCCATATCAAACATAGATGGGTCCAGGCTTGTGCTTCCTGCAGAGGAGTTACTGCTTGATGGATCGGGCCTTGTTGCTAGTGGCATTTGCAACACATCTGCATGTGTGTGAGGAGCTTGTTGCTGGGCTGGTAAAGCGTTAAAGTGTTGAGTTGCCAAATGAAATTCACTCTTCTGCCTAGTCCTCAAACCATGTAAAGTTCTTGGGTAACCAGGCAACTTTCAGGTTGTTTCTGATGGTGTTTTAGACCTGATTTTGTTAGGAGTTGTGGTGCTGCAACCCAGGTGGGGCTTGTGAGCTCAGATAAGCGAGTTACCCATTGTTGGTGCAAGGCCATGGAGTGTTACTGACTGGTTTCCCTTTCTCTTTTAGGCACAGAAAGCCGAAGGTGCTGGTGAAGCCAAGTAAAAATGTGTGAATTTTTGATAACTGTGTACTTCTGGTGACTGTACAGTTTGAAATACTATTTTTTATCAAGTTTTATAACAATGCAGAATTTTGTTTGACTTTTTTTTAAGCTATGTTGTTAGCACACAGACCGCTTCGTTGTTGTGTTTTGGGGTGGGGGGGAGGGGGCAGAGGGGGCAAATGCCACTCTAAATGATTTCTCAGAATCTAAATTTTAATCAGAAAAATTTCCCCGTCCCGTGGTTTTTATTTTGCATGAAGGGCTCTTCCTAAATGAGGAGGAGAGGGTTTCCTTCGTGCTGCACGTCTCTCAAGTGCATCCCAGTGATCACTGATGCTCCCAAGATGCCTGTTGCCCACTTCAAACTCCTCTGGTTGTCTTTCCTCTGTATTTCCTTGTTTCCCTAAAGCCTATCACTCCAAAGCAGTGGGCACACTGACGTTTTGAGACTCACTGCTCCACCGTGTGTTGTTCGGGTGATCTGGACTCCCAGCGTCTGATTTGGGATGTCACTGGCTCTAAAGGGAGCCTCCTTTCCCTCTTTTTATTGTATCGTAGATCTTCAGATCAAGAAACCTGCATTTGAATTTGTCGTTTGAATTCTTTTCTTTCCTCTCGAAAGTCAGGGTAGGTTTGTGATGAGTTGTTAAACAACATGCTACATGTGAAAGCGTCCACCCTCACTCTAAACTGTTCCCTCTGCCAAGTATGAAATGAAGATTCTTGCGTTTTATAGCAACTTTTACGTTCTGGTAGCCCGCGAAGGGTAGGGAGTTTGACGGTTGTTGTAAAATGTTGCCGATTGTAGCCCATGTCCTGCCTAAATTACCATGATTGTTTATGAAAAGTACCTTTAATAAAGCTGGATACGGTTTGGCTTGGACTGTTCTCGATGCCTTTCTCATTTCTCTTCCCTCTGTTTCACCTCTTTTTAACATCAGGCTGAGGCCTTGCTGTCTGCACGTGGTGCCTTTGCTAGTGGTTGAGAGTTCAAGCATCTTCATTCAGAGAGAGTTAATGGAGTTGTAATTCACAAGTGAAAAGCGAGTTTTCCTTCCCTGAAAGCGGGATGGCTGCAGGGTGTTTAGGAACTGGGTTTGCTGGGAGGCCCAGCACTGAGCAGATAAGTGAATCTACTGAGTTAATCACTTGTTGCTGTCTGTAAAGTAGTGATGTGTGAAAGGGGAAGAACACTGCAGGGGGGGGGAAAGTAACTTTGGAGCTGCTCCCGGGAGTGAAACCAGAACTAGCTCTGTCCATCTGGTGATGTGTTCAATCTCCACACTTCAGCTCCTGTACTGTAACTTCTAATCAAACCCAGACTGTGCTGTGGGGTGGCAAGTGGGAAACCAGACTCGTGGACTGAAAAGGCACTGTTTTTATAGTTGCTATTAAATGATAGAGCAGAGCCAACCCAAACCCTTGGTGTGTAAATGTCTGCAGTTGGGGCTTTGCTGGAAAAAGGCTGTTGTGGTGCTGTGATGCTGCTCTGCCTTGTCCTGCCACAGAGACTGCAGGGAGTGAGAGCTTGGTTTTGCATCTTGATTTCTCAGTTTGAATGTCCAGGTGCAAGAGGGAGATCTGCTGAACAGTCTGGGACCTGTGACAGCCTCAGTGAGGCTGGCTGGTGTGTGCTGAGTGGTGAAAAGGGCATTTCACCCACTAGTGCTGATGTGTAATGAGCATAACGCTAAAACAGTAATTTGAAAGGTTTACAATCCCTTTGCTGTTGTGGAGCCTTGTGGTGTCTGTTACACGAGTGATTCTCCACACCCGTAAGACTGTCCCATGTGTTCCTGCACAGGATGTTTTCTCCAGCAGAGCAGGAAAGCAGAGACCTGATGTGGTGCTGGCACAGCTGTTGCTGAGCTGAGCTATCTCGCTCCAGCTCTCAGTGCACGACGGCTGGTCTGAGTTGCCGCCTTGATGCCGCACGTGTTGCTCTGTGCTGGTTTCACAACACTCTGTGGGCAGTACCACAGAATCACAGGCTGGTTTGGGTTGGAAGGGACCTTAAAGGTCACCCAGTGCCATGGGCAGCAACACCCCGCACCAGACCAGGGTGCCCAGAGCCCCATCCAGCCTAGCCTTGGCCACTGCCAGGGATGGAGCAAACAGCCTCCCTGGGCCACCTGTTGCAGGGCCTCAGCACCTTCGTGGTAAAATACCGACGCTTTCAATTTTGCTGCAGAACTACGTTTTCCTTTATCCTGGTCTGGAATCTCCTGGCTGCCCAAATCATCCCCTATCCTCACACGTGTGGAAGTCACTAGTGAAGCATTTAACCCCCTGGATGGTCTGTGCGGTGGCCAGGCGAGGGCTCTGCCTGTCCCTCCTCTGCATCACAATCGACATTTTATTTTCTCTGCGACAAGATCAGACCCTCTCTCTCCATCCATTTCCCGCTGAACGTGCCCCCGCGCAGGAGTCGCTGGCCTGCTGGGCTTGACGTGGCACGCAGGGCTCATCTATTTCTCCTCAAGCGAATAGCGGGTGAGGGATGCTAAAGACAGTAAATCCAGCTAATTAGTTCTGTAAATTAAAAGCTAAAGAGCAGGCGAACGCCGAGCTGCGGTCTGTGTGTGTTCGGCGGTTACGGCAGCCACAAATCTGCATCTCCAGCTGCCAGATCGCCCTGAGCTAAAAATAAGGGGTGGGTTTTTCTTCCTGTGAAATCGTAATCACTTTACATGGAAAAAAAACCGCCTCCCTGTACCGTCTGGGAACGTGATTTATGCTGCCGGGCTGCGTTTGAAAAGCTGGGGCTGTCGGGTGGTCTTTGCATTAGCATGTGCTTTGTGCTGCTTGTTTGAGCTTACAAGAACCAGAGCCCACCAGTGTTTGATGCAAACAGCTACCGTGAAACCCCCCACGAGCTGTGGGAGGGCACCAGTCCTGTGCTGTTGTCCAAGCTCCCTGTGGAGTGGCTGGTACTCGCTGGTGGCGTTGGGGCTGCTGTGTCGCCTCGTTTGAGGTGGTTCCTGGGTGTCTCTGAAGCTGCGAGGCAGCGCTGGCAATGCTGGATGTGTCCCTGTGCTTAAAATAAGACACAAAAGCGTTTTGTCTTTCTGCTAATTGAACATTCGCTGTCAGCTGAGATGATAATTTGCCTTGTTCTGCTGTCTGATACCTTTCCTACCTTCATCTTACCCATCCTCTGGCAGAAAATCTTGACTCGTGCAGGAGCCCTACAGTGAAGCAGAAGCCTGATGCAACGTGCTGGGGGGATCGGTGGCTCAGAACTGGAGCTGCAAAGGGGATCAGCTGCATCCAGGATCCACGAAGTTGCTGTTGACCTTAGAGAGGCAAATAAGTGAGTTCAAGGCCTGTTATCAGGCCCTGAAGAAGTAGCTGTGTACTGGGGAGGGGTTAAATCTGTGTCAGGTAGTGACTGCTTTAAATTGACTCCGCCAAAGTCGTGCACTAGGTGGCAAAACCAAGTAGGAAAACCCTGTGCTAAGTGGTGATTAAGACCGAGTAAGCCCCACTGCTGGGCTGGTGCAGGCCACTGGCTCACTTACCACGATCCTACAGAACCACCTTTCACAGCATCATAGAATCATTAGGGATTGGAAGGGACCTTGAAAGATCATCTACTCCAATCCCCCTGCCCACCCGTGGTGTTAATTTGGGTGGACTGGGCTGAGAACCAGGAGAACAAGCGAACTAGATCATGCTGGGGGGGGACTCCCCAGGAACAGCCAACCTCTGTCCCTGCTCCTCCCAGCGCAGTGCCCTTGGATTAACAGTTCTGAGTTCCAGGATCGTTTCCTCCTGCAGCAGTTTCCATCCTGAGTTCAGTCACGGAGCTCAATTATATCTGGAAGAAGTGACAGCGAGCTCCTCTGGGCAGCTGATCCCTGCCATGGGTGGGGTTGGAGGGGAACAGGGGAGGCAAACAGGCTGGGTTGCAGTGAGCACACCGGGTGAGTATCGAGTGGCAGGATCATTCGTGTCAGAAGAATCATGGAGCTTGATGGCACAGGGATTTCATTGTCCCTAAATCATCCTGGCTATGGTAATGCCATACCCAGGGACTAATACTGGGGACTATAATTCCTGAGGAATGAGCCCTTACCCTGCCATTCAGAGAGATGAAACAGAGCTCTAGTTAAACTCACAATTTACAATGTGAGCCCGTCCTCCTTTCCTCGGGGTGGGAAGGAGATGGCACAGGGGGGAGCTGCTGCTGAGTGAAGTGTGATTGAGGCTAATGAGGAGGAGATGCCCAGTAGTAAAGAGCTTTGGTTTGTTGGCATTAGGAAGCCATCTAATGGGAAAGGCTGGGCTTCTCTTACTTTTCAACCCTCTTTTGACAGTTGTTTTGAGCCATCTCCCCGCAAAGGGAGTTTTTATAGTGCCAGGAAAAGAAATAAAAATCTCTGGAGTGGCAGAAGAAAAAGCAAGAGAAAACATTGGGGAAGACTTGCTCAGTGTCAGAGCTATTAAAATGCATTAAAGCCTCTGAACAAGAACATTTAATTGCCTTAAGTGCATAAAACTAGCTTGGAGACAGAACTAAGAGACCACAGAAGGACTGGTCCTGCCAGGGATGCCCCAGGGTGTAACATCTTCTCCACCTTTCAAAGCACCTGCCAGTACTGGAAAACTTCAGGACCAGATACTTAAGCCCTAAACTTTCTAGGTTTCCCCCTCAAAACAGGTTTGATAGTGGATTTTATTTAGAATCTTACAATCATAATGGCTGGAGAGGACCTCCAGGGTCATCAAGCCCAGCCCCCATCCCAACAGCTCCCTAACTCCTAAACCACAGCCTCAAGTGCTCTAGGTACTTGGTTTTTAAACCCCTCCAAGGAAGGGGACTCCACCACCTCCCTGGGCAGCCTGCTCCAGTGCCCAGCCACTCTCTGAGCAAAGAACTTCTTCCTAAGATACATCCTAAACCTCCCTCTGATGCAACTTGAGGCCATTTCTCCTCTTCCTATCATTAGGAATTTGGGAGAAGAGACCAGCAGCAGCCTGGCTACAACCTCCTGGTAGGTAGCTGTGGAAAGCAAGATGATCTCCTCTCAGCCTCCTCTTCTCTAGACTCAATCACCCCAGATTATCCTTAATTACCCCACTGAGTTTACTGTCGATTTCCAAACACAGCTTTCTCCAGGCAGCAGCTCTCCCCTGCTTCCCAGCTTGCTGGTCGCTGCGCAGAGGTGAGCGCTCAGAGCAATCCCAAAGCAGGAGAGCAGTTACTATTAGATTACTATTAATCTAGTTACTCTGGATTACTGCTTTAGCTTTGCCCAGGCAGGACATTTTGTTTGCCTTTGCTCTAATGAAGAGGTGTCTCGCTGTTTGTTGTTGATGGGGACGTTATCTCGGCGTAAGGACTCGATGTCCCTGTATCGGGGTTCTGCATCTCGCTCAAGGACTGGTTGCAAACTCAAGGCAATTAAATTGGGGGGGGGGGGTTAGCTCATCATTTCCTTCTCACTGCAGATGATACCAGAGGTTGTGACTACGTTGTGAGTGAAGAGGTTTAGCTGGCCTGCAGCCTGGTTTGAGATGCCCAGGTTCCCCTGCTGTACCCATCTCCAACCTGCTTCCGCGTTGGCAAACTCTGCGGCAGTCAAGGGAGGAAAATTCCATCGATCGCCAATGAATTTCCTCTGGCAAATAAACACCCTCCGCTCCGACACGGAGCTGGAGCTGGAGCTGGGGCCGCTTGGCTGGGGCACGGCTGGCTTTGGCATCCTGGTGGTGCCTCCTTGCCCACAGCCCGGTGGCGCCGGGGATTTGTGTCGCTGCCCAGCTCATTAGCAGCGCTTTGATGAGCAGCCTGTTGCCTCCCGTCACCACACGGTGGTACCAGGAAACACGGAATCGGGGCTTGGGAGCCAAGAAATGGCCGGCTGCGTCCCGATGCCGCGCAGGCTGCCTGCTAGCAAACTTGGGAGGCGGGATGCTCAGAATCTAACTGCTCTTTTTGCTTTCAGAAGGGTGTCTCCAACAACCTGCATCTCCCTGCACCTTGAAGGGTCATCACCCGAACAGGGCAAGTCCCCTCCGAGCCTGTCTGATGCATCTGTGTGACCACGGTGTGTGAGTGCTTTCCAGTTTTTATGGCTTTCCTCTTCAAATCCAGACAGTCCTCAATTCATCACCAGTTTGCAGGCGCAGTGACCTCTCTCAGGAACCTCTCAGTGGTGCAGCAAACCTTGGAACTGGGGCTTCCCCAGAGCTATTTTAGGAATCGCTGGATCTCCTCTTACTCTGGCAGTTTCTGCAGCTGCTGCAGCACATGTCCTGGGAGTTTAAGCCTTAAACTGGAGCTGCCACCTCCCATCTCATCTCCCCTCAAATGGAGAGGAGATATTAAACCCAGATTTGAGTAGGTATCATACAAACCTTGCCTGCTTGGTGAACACTACATCAGAAGAAATCAAATTGCAAGACCTGCGCTAATTCTCACGGCTCCCTGAAAGAACCACTTGTAGGTTTTTCTGATGCTGGGACCCCCATGCTCAGTCAGGCTCTTCTCCCAGACAACCTGTACCAGGATGAGAGGGCAGGGCCTGAAGCTGCCAGGAGAGGGTTAGGTTGGATGTTAGGAAGCCCTTCCTCAAGGAAAGGGTGATCAGAGCCTGGACTGGACTGCCCAGGGCAGTGGTGGTTGTCCCCATCCCTGGAGGTGTTGAAGGCCAGCCTGGCTATGGCCCTGAGTGCCCTGGTCTGGCTGATGAGGTGATGCTAGGTCCTGGGCTGGGCTGGCTGAGCTCAGAGGGCTTTTCTATCTTCCATCATAGAATCATTAAGGATTGGAAGGGACCTCAAAAGACCATCCAGTCCAATCCTCCTGCCACAGCAGGATCACCTAGACCCAGCCGCACAGGAACACATCCAGACGGGTTCGGTTGCAGAGAGCTGCTTTCCCTTCACCTTTCACATTCTGCAATACCCCAGGCCTTGGCTTATCTCCTCCTAGCACTTGTGTTCCACATTTGCCTTCAGCCAGGGGCAACGTGTAAAGCCAGAAGGGAAGTGGCCACTTCCCAGAGTCGGGGAGGTGGCATGAGAAGCACTTGACACCCTCGTGATACTTCCTCCAAGTGGATGCAGAGTGGAAAGATGAGCTCCTGGTGAGTCACGGTCGTTCTTTTCCCCCAGCTCCCTGTACCTGCTTGGGGCAGGGGTCTGTGCATTTATTGGGGCAGAGATCTGGGCATTTGTAGGGACTGGGGATTGTGCATTTATGGGGCAGAGATTTGTGCATGTATAGGGGCAGAGATTTGTGCATTTATAGGGACTGGGGTTTGTGCATTTAAAGGGGCAGAGACCTGTGTATTTATAGAGACAGAGACCTGTGCATTTATAGGGATAGGAGTTTGTGCATTTACAGGGGCAGGGGTTTGTGCATTTATAGGGGTAGGAGCTTGTGCATTTATAGGGGTAGGAGCTTGTGCATTTATAGGGGTAGGAGCTTGTGCATTTATAGGGGTAGGAGCTTGTGCATTTATAGGAGTAGGAGTTTGTGCATTTATAGGGGTAGGAGCTTGTGCATTTATAGGAGCAGAGATCTGTGCATTTGTTGGGGCAGGGATTTGTGCATTTGTTTGGGCAGAACCCCACCCAGATCTGTAGGGCAACAGGCAGAAGGCAGCGATTTGCAGTCACAGGTGGGTACACTCCCAACATGGAAACCAAGTGCTTCCGGGGTGTCTGCGTGTGCTCCTAGGGCACGTGGTGATGCAGACTCCATGTAAGGGGCCCTGTCACCCCACCTCGCTGGTTCTGAGCAGAAACCCCCCGTCACTCAGCCATGAGCAGAGCAGGGATCCTGCCCATTCGCACGGGAACGCTTTGGGAGCTGGATTTTTTGCTTCACTCAGGAAATCAACGTTTGCTATCAGCAAAGCAAGGACGAGCCAGCCCGAAGCTGAGTTTAGGGGTTGTGCTCACGATCCTGCTCTGGCAGAGGGATTGGACTGGATGAACTTTCAAGGTCCCTTCCAATCCTCTGTGATTCAGTGAAGGAAAACAACCCAGAGTCAGCCCAGAGCTGGGGATGCTGATGGGGCTTTTCCTCCCGAGCAACCTGCTCGGGCTGATTCATCCCAGCCCCGCTGCACGCAGAGCCCGGCCTGAGGTGTGAGCAAACAGGCTGCTCGAGGTAAAACACCCCAATGTCACCCCAAGGTCTTGTGAGCGCAGTGGCTGCGCTGCCTTCAAGACGCCTCCTGTGCAATTCCAGGCTCTCCTCGCAAGAGGGATTTCGCCAGCACCGCTGCCTCACCCGCACCGGGTTCAGCAGGTTTGTCGCATTTCAGACAGTCCCCATCTTCCGGCCGGAGGCAAATCGCTCCGTTATCCCCGTGACTGCTGCCAAGACCCGCGGGACCATGCGGGGTAACTAACGGATGCCCCAGGTGGGCTGCTTTCGCCCTGATCCAGATCCTGGGACTGATTTGCCTTCTGACATAAACCTTCCACTTTACTGAGCAACTCATTTCTAAGGCCACAGAGATGATATTTAACCCCCTCTGCTTCTGTCCCTTCAGTGATGCTCCTTAACCCTCTCCCTTTCTGTCTGTACGGGGATATTTAACCCCTCCATTTCCGTCCCTACACTGATGATCCTCAACCCTCTCCATCTCTATCTGTACAGTGATGATATTTAACCCTCTCCATTTCCTTCCCTCCCTACAGTGATATTTAACCCCTTCAATTTATCTCCCTCCCTGCAGTGATATTTAACCCCTTCAATTTCTTTCCCTCCCAGCAGTGATGATATTTAACCCTCTCCACTTCTTTCCCTCCCTGCAGTGATATTTAACCCCCTCCACTTCTGTCCCTACAATGATGATCTTTAACCCTCTCCATTTCCTTCCCTCCCTACAGTGATGATCTTTAACCCTCTCCACTTCCTTCCCTCCCTACAGTGATGATATTTAACCCTCTCCATTTCCTTCCCTCCCTACAGTGATGATATTTAAACCCCTCCGTTTCTGGCCGTATCCTCCTCCTCTAAAAGGCTTCTGGCAGCCGGCGAGTTCGTGCCAGAGGGAGCTGCTGATCTCGTCGAAGGGACACTTGTCTGTCGGTAATTGACTCCGTATTAATTTCCAAGGAGCTGGCCAGCAGCTGCCAAACCCCTGCTTTTCCATCTCTGCTGATCAATATGAGCTTTCAGCAGGTCTCGCTGTTCCGGGGTGCTAACAGCTAAGAGCCCTCTGCTCTCCCTCCTATTTTGAGGAGCACAGCACATCCCCGAGTCCTCGCGTTCGAGAGACGCCGCGGGAGTGAAAGAGTTTTACGTCAGGTTTATTTGTCATCCATTTCCAACTCGCTGGCTCTGCTGCCTCGGTGCCTCGTGCTGGGCTGCTGCCACAGGACATTTATCTCCAGCATGATGTTAGTGGCTTCTTGAAAGGGAAAATGATCCTGTGCAGCCTGTAAATAGAAAAATAAGCTGGTCTGGCCAGGACTTTCTGAAACCAGATTGTGGGTAAATGGCTGATTCCCCGCAGGAGAAGGGTGAAGGGAGTCGTTGCCTCTCAGCCTGAGGAAAGGCTGGGGGAGCTGGGGCTCTTGAGCTGGGTAAAAAGGAGAATGAGGGGTGACCCCAGGGATGTTGATCAATATGTGAAGGTGGGTGTGAGGAGGATGGAGCCAGGCTCTGCTCAGGGGCACCCAGTGACAGGACAAGGGGCAGCAGGTGTGAGCTGGAGCAGAGGAGGTTCCACATCAGTGTGAGAAGGACCTTCTTCCTGGTGAGGGTGACAGAGCCCTTGGAAGGGGCTGCCATGGGGGGTTGTGGAGTCTCCTTCTCTGGAGACGTTGAAAACCCACCTAGACATCTTCCTATGCAGCTGGATCTAAGGGATCCAACTGTGGCAGGGGGACTGGGGACTGGCTGATCTTTCAAGGTCCTTCTGATCCCTAATGTCTTGTGATTTTGTGATTCCCTACCATGAGAGGCTCCTTCTTGCTGTGGCTGAAATGAGCAACAAAACTCAAACCAGCTTCCGTAGTCAGAACTTTTTTAGATGCCCTTTGCCTCTGGCAAAACCATTATTATAGAATCATGGAAAAGACCTTCAAGATCATTCAGTCCAACCTTCCACCCTACAGCCCCCAACCCCTAACCCAGCTCCTCAAACCCCCCAGCTGTCTGGTTGTTGAGCCCCTCCAGGGATGGTTCCTCCACCCCCTCCCTGGGCAGCCTGTTCCAAGGGCTCCCCACTCTTGCTAGGAAGAAGTTTGTCCTCACACCCAGCCTGACCCTCCCCTGGCACAACCTGACCCCATGTCCTCTGCTCCTATCACTGAAAACTCGAGGCCCCAGGTATCTTTGTCACCCAGCGGATGGGGAAGAACTTCACCACACACTGCTGATGTCCATGATCAGCCCTGGGCTGGTTTGGGGTCTGGAGAACAGAGCTGATGGGGAGAGGCTGAGAGAGCTGGGGCTGTTCAGCCTGGAGAGGAGGAGATTGAGAGGAGACCTTCTTGCTCTCTACAACTACTTGAAAGGAGGTTGCAGAGAGGCAGAGGTCAGTCTGTTCTCCCTAGTGGCCAGTGACAGGACCAGGGGAAATGGCCCTAAGCTGGGCCAGGAGAGGTTCAGGTTGGATGTCAGGAGGAATTTCTTTCCTGAGAGGGCTGTCAGGCACCGGAACAGCTGCCCAGGGAGGGGTTCAGTCAGCACCCCTGGAGGGGCTGAAGAGAAGGGTAGATGTTGTGTTGGGGGACAGGGTTTAGTGGTGCTGATAGGGCTGGGAAAAGGTTGGACTCATTGATCTTGAAGGTCTCTTCCAGCCAAAACTGGTCCTGTGGTGCTATAAGGGTAGCAGAGCCACACACAAGTATCAGGCAGGTGGGGTTTTAAGCTGCTGACAGAAAGCAGCCCCTTTGGACTGAACTGTGGGCACTAGAGAATCATTCAGGAAGAGGATTTCTCTGGTTAAGGGTCAAGTGGCTCCTCCTTCATCAGAGGAGGTGTGAGTGCTCCAGGTAGACGCCCCGAGAAACGCAGCAGAGGGCAAGAAAAGGCCCAGCTGGGCAGCCATGCACTGCTGAGCTGAACCACAAGTGCCTCTCTTGGGAAGGAGAACGTCTGAAGAGCAGCCTCCAAGCTCCCTCAACTCATCTTGAAGATGAGAGGAGACAAAGAGCAACAAAGCACCAGCCTTGTGCTTCTGCACTGCAGAGCTCCAGGATCTGGGGGGGTTGTGCTGCTGCTGGGGGCTGGATAAATCCTCTCCTGGCAGGTAGTCAGGTTCCTGACATCTCTGAACTGGTTGTGCCTTTTGTTCCCTCCCCAACAAGGAGACCATTGAGCACCGGGAGCTGGTGCCTGCCTGGGAGAGCCGGCTGGGCCAGGTCTCTGCTGCTGCTGCTCTGTCCTCGTCTGCTTCTCAGACACAAGGGCAACAGCAAGTAGGAGACCTGCGGCTAGAAAAGGGCAGTTTGAGGCTGGACAGGGGGAAAAATGTTGAATCTGGGGGTGGGGGATCCATGGAACGGGCTGCTCAGAGATGGGGTGGAGGCCCAGTCCTTGGAGCCGTTCAAGGTCAGGCTGGCTGGGGCTCTGGGCAGCCTGGTCTGGTGAGAGGTCATGGAATCATTAGGGATTGGAAGGGACCTCTCTGCTTGGTGTTGGGGGCTTGGACTGGATACCCTTTGGAGGCCACTTCCCCCCAACACATTCTCTGTGCCCAGAGAAGGGCAACTCAGATGCTCAGAGGGCTGGAGCCGCTCCCCTCTGAGGACAGGCTGAGCAAGGTGGGGTTGTGCAGCCACAGTTGGCCACCAGGCCAAAATATTCCCAGCCAGGACCATTTCTGACATTGCAGAAGTGCTTTGCTCTGGTTATTTTGGGCATGTGGCTTCTCAAGGCTGGATGTGGGCAAGTCCATTCTGTTTTAATCTCAAGAAACAAAACCCACGGGTCACGAGCGGTCTTAAACCAGAAAGGTTGTTCAGTTTGCTGGAGCCTTTGGGCTTCTCAATAGAGTTTCTGAAACTCACTTCCAATTTGAAGATGGTTTCTTCTCTTCTGCTTTAAGAGCTGGTGACCCAACCTGGGCTAGTGAGGAGCAGGTGTGACTATAAATGTGTGAAGGGTGGGTGTGAGGAGGATGGAGCCAGGCTCTGCTCAGGGGCACCCAGTGATAGGACAAGGGGCAGCGGGTGTGAGCTGGAGCAGAGGAGGTTCCACATCAGTGTGAGAAGGACCTTGTTGGCAGTGAGGGTGCCAGAGCCCTGGCAGGGGCTGCCCAGGGGGGTTGTGGAGTCTCCTTCTCTGGAGACATTTCAAACCTCTCTGGACCCTTGTACGACCCTCATCTCAAACCTAAAAGGAGCTGTGAAGCCCCACCGGTGTTTACTCAGCTCTCTGCCTGGCTGAGGGGCAGTGAAAACAGCCCCAGCAATTCCACTGCTGTTTACAGGTTCTAATGGTTTTCTCTTTCATGTTATCACTCCCTCGCGCGGCGCCGCTCCGACGTCGACCACAAACGGGGCTGCGCCTAATTAAAGGCTGGATGTGTCGGGTAACTGCTGTAAAGGGCTCCCCACCTGCTCTCAAAGCCGTGGTTTCTACTTTATGTGGGGCTTGTGAAAGCCTTTGTCAGGTTAGTTGGAGCTGCTCTTGAGCTCTTGAGGTGCTGGAGAGGGGGCAGAGAAGGGCAGTGGGGCTGGTTGGGGTCTGGAGAAGAGATCTGATGGGGAGAGGCTGAGGGAGCTGGGGCTGGTTGGGGTCTGGAGAAAGATCTGATGGGGAGAGGCTGAGGGAGCTGGGGCTGTTCAACCTGGGGAAGAGGAGGCTGAGGGGAGACCTCACTGTTCTCCACAGCTCCCTGGAAGGAGGCTGCAGTGAGCTGGGGGTTGGCCTCTTCTCCCTGGGGACTGGTGATAGGAGCAGAGGACATGGGGTCAGGTTGTGCCAGGGGAGGATCAGGCTGGATCTGAGGACAATCTTCTTCCAGCAAGAGTGGGGAGGAACAGGCTGCCCAGGGAGGGAGTGGAGGCACTGTCCTTGGAGGGGTTCAACCACCAGGCTGCCAGGAGGTTTGAGGAGCTGGGTTAGTGGTTGGGGGCTGCAGGGTTGGACTTGGTGATCTGGAAGATCTTTTCTAACCTCATTATTCTATGATTTTCCTTTGAACCAGAGAGCTGGATGCGCTGAAGGGTTCTGCCCCCTGTGCCACGACAGCAGTGAGCTCACACAGCCACCAGAGCCCGAATCTGCAGCAGCTCATCATGAACCTGAAGGGCTGAGGGAGAGCAAAGGCTGGAAGGGCTGTGAGAGCTGCTCCTCACAGGCCCTAGGAACCGGCCAAAGGCTGGGACAGAACCGACCGCGGATGGGCAGAGCACGGTCAGGCTCACGTGGCTCCGATACCCACACAGCAAGTCACATCCTGCCCTCCTCTCAGATGAGGTGAAGGAGAGGCTTCTGCGTTTGAAGCAGCTGATTGTCTCCTTTTATTGGGCTGCCAGGGGCTGTGTCCTGTGTCAGAGCAGACCACCACTCCTGTATTTGCATCCAGGAAAGAGAAGGTAACTGATCCAGGAGACCAGCAGCGATTGTATCCATGACAACCAGCAGATATGGCCTCGCTGCCTCTCAGCTCCCTCCCCATCGCCTCCCCAGCCTCCCCAGGGCACAGCCTGGCTCCAACTGGTCCCTCTCCTCCAGGCACCTCTTGTCTGCAGTTCAGGTTTCCTGAGGGATGGGTGCAAAATTCACAACCTCAGCCCGGAGCCAACAGCTCCGTCGATTTCGGGGGCCAGCCTCTCCCCTGGCTTGAGCTGGGAGTGCTTCAGCTGAGGGGAACCCAGGAGATGGTTCAGAGGAGACGTGGGGTGGCCTCAGCAGACTGACAGGGTGAAACCCAACATGTTCTGCTAAAGGGAGGGTTCCCCCTGAGCCAGGCACCTTTCAAATTCAAGTTGGCTGAGCGAGGTGATGTGATGCCCACCTTTGGGTGGGGTGTCAGTGGAGGTTAGAGGGGTTTGCGCTGGGAACGAGCTCTTGGGCTGCCCAAACCCCATCCAGGGGAGAGAGAGCTGCCTGAGCTCTGCTTCCTCACCGCGCTGCCTGCTGCGGGCTGGTTCCTGCACGCCGGCCGCTGCCCGGACCTGCCCGGGGAAACGCTGGCATCCGAGGCAGCGGCGCAGGGTGCCGAGACACGGCGAGAAATCGCGCAGACAGGCTGCTCAGCGCCGCCCAAGGGTCCTCCCTCCCAAGGCTGCTGCTTTGGATCCGCAGCGCGGGGCTCGCGTCCTCGGCATCGCACCGGAGCGATCGATCGCCTCTTCCTTCAGCGCAAAGCGGGAGGGGCGAGCAGCTGCGGCCAGGGTTCGGATGCAGGAGGCAGCATCCCGCCCTGACAGCCCAAGTCATGACTCAGTTTCCCCGTTCGTGCAGCGGCAGAGCTGAGCAGTCAGCCTTCAAAACAGAGAGAGGGCTGCTCTGCTGAGCCCGCTGTCTCAGCGTGAGGCACAGAGCAGGTTCCACGGCTTCTCCCACCTGCAGGCTGGGGCATCTCCTTATCCATCCCAGCATGAAGCGGGCTCCTTGCTGAGAGATGCTCCCTAGCTCTCATAAAGAGAGTGGGGTGAGCTGTGGGAGCACTGGGCCACTGCTGGGCTGGGGAATAACGAGGATTAACTGGATAGCTTTGGGAATAACTGGGATAAACTGGGTCTGGTGCCGTGGGGAAGGACCAGGCTCGGTGCATCCGCTCTGGGTTAGGATTAGAAGTACTTGTGTCAGCCTCTCTGGAAACCTTCCACACCAAAAGCAGAGGCAGAAGTACCTACGACTGTGCCTGAGGAGGGTTCCAGCCAAACAAAACCATCGGTGCTTGGACCATTCAGCAGCTGAGCAGGAGACTCTGTTCACCAGAGCAGCAGCAATCCCCAGCCTGTGGCTGCCTGGGGAAGATGCCGCTGGAGGTTTCAGTCGCTGCTGAGCCAGGAGAGTCACCCAAACAGCAAGATCTGCTGCTCAGCTCCAAAGAACCCTTTGTGTTCCCTGCTTTCAGGAGAGGAGCTGCTTTTTATAGCTCTTCTTCTTGGACTGGGAAACAAACCCTGCGGGAGGCCACGGGGCCACGTCTCATCCTGCCCTGGACTCAGCAGCAGGCTGCCCCGTTCTGGTAATCAGCTGATGATTCAGTGTTATCAGGAATCCAGGGGGAGATCCCTCTGATAACAGCCCCTGTCAGCACAAAGGTGGCTTCTCCCTGAGTCCTGGAGCTGGAGACACCTCAGCTTTGTCCTGAATTGCTGTGGCACTGCCTGCTGTGGCAGGGGGATTGGACTAGAAGATCTTCCAAGGTCCCTTCCAATCCCTAATGTTCTGGGATCCTGTGGGCTCCCCAGTGCCTTGAATTTGCTGGTTGATTAAAAGAGGTGGGCAGGATGATTTCATTTAGGGGCAGGGGCACCCAGGGTTTGGAGCCATTGTCTTCCAGCCTGAAGAAGTCATTGCTGCCTAAAGCATCACCAGTTCTGCCTCTTCTGAAGCTCATGGGCAGCCTGGCTGTCTCTCTGCTGTGAAATATGAAGGACTTTGTGCATCTCAGTTGCCCTCCAGGGAGATGGAACCGCAGCGCTCCCCGACTGCCTTGTTCTGCCTTGTACGTGGTTCCTGGGGATGCTGCCCATTAACCTTTGGCTGTGACCTTGAGCATGGAATCTGCCTTCTCTACTGTTTACTGCACCTCCCTCTAGCTGTTCACTGTTTGTAGTAGCAGCTTGACCTTGGAGTTGGAGACTTCCCAGGAGCTCCTGACCGGCCTGGATGACATCTCCCCCTCAGCTGCTCGGGGAGCTGCTCAGTGCCTGATCCTGCAGCAGCTTCCTCGGAAGCCAGGAGCCGTTTGGTGGGTGACTCCGTGGCAAACGGCCTTTGTTCCTGGTGCTACGGCTTGAACGTTCCCTGTGGGTTTGTCTCACCCAGGTGGGAAGTGCCCAAAGCACCAGGGTGTGATGATCAAAGGTTGGATTCATGGAGCCTGGGGTCAAGGACACCGGGGGGTGTTCTCATTCCAGAAAAGCCTTGTCCTACCCTCAGCCACCTCTGCTTTCCTACCCCAGCCCATAGGAGTGGGAGGAACCATAGAATCATAGACTGGCTCAGGTTGGAAGGGACCTCAGAGCTCATCTCCTCCAGCTCCCTGCCAGGGGCAGCGATGCCTCTCAACTGGACTCATCCAGCCCAGCCACAGAGAGGCAGCAGCCACAGCCTCTGGGGGCAACCAGCTTCCAGAGTCTCTCCACCCTGGCACTGAAGAACTTCTCCCTAGGATCCAGTCTAAAGGGAGCCGTGATCTGCTGGCAAATGGAAGAGGTAACTGGGACACCAGTATTGACATCATGGTGTTACTGATGCCGTTGGAAGCAGGTTGCAGCAGCTGGAGCACAGATGTGACCGCACAGCACGCTGTGTTCCAGGCCACGAGGGGAAGTTACCGCCGCCTTTGGAGCTGGATGAGTAACTTCCCACAAGATCTGCTGTGGCTTGTTCCAACAGTGAGCGACAGGCCTTGAACTGGCTCTAACAGGACCTCCCTCAGCACCAGGCGGGTGGGTTTGTGTTTTCAATGCCTTCAGCTGGGGCTCCAACACTTGTTGCACAAAGAGAGGCCCCGAGCGCAGGACACGGGACCGTCACCGTGAGAAGTTCCCACCCTCCGCTGGCCCACGTGCGAGAAGGACGACAGCTCCTGCGTCAGTGACGGGCAGGTCCTGATGGTGACTTCCAGATGAGCTCCTAGAGCAGTGAATCACAGGATCACGTTGGTTGGAAGAGACTTGTAGGATCATCAGGTCCAGTCGCTGACCCAGCACTGCCAGACCATCCCTGAACCACTGCCCTCTGGTTTTCGAAGCGCCAGGCTCTGTCCTACCTGGGAGTCCCCTGCCTGATCTGAACAGGTTAAGGGCTGAACAGCCCCCGATTCCCTCTTGGCTCCAGCTGGATCTGCCCTCACTTAGGCTCATTAATTATTTCCAGCCACACCTTGATGAAGTCAACCCTTAGCAATGCACCCCATTCAAGAGATTCATCATTTTTTTAACATCATTTTATAATGAGACAGGAAAACAGGGCTTTGGTGAACTGAGGGGAGGAGAACAGCTTTTTCCTGTTTGGGAAACCCAGCAGGTGAGAACAGCCACTAGTCTGTGCTTAGGGCACCTTTCCCTGATGGTTCCCCCCCTCCAAGCACCACAAAAAGGTGGATTTTCTGGGGTTTCTCCCTGTCTTGTAGGGAAATGGCTGTGGGGGGGAGGCACTGGGGGTGGTGATGAGCAGTGACTCAGGCTTGGAATCCGGATTTCCCAGAGCAGCTTCCTGCTTTCAGCAGCAGTATCTGAGTTGTGTCACCAAGTTTGTCCTCACCACCTCTTCTTCTGGGAAAGCCATGGCATTCCATGGACACTCCTCGAGGAACAAACCCCTCTTTCCGGGGCACAGAGGATTGGGACACGCTGTTGGCTGGTGTTCAGGTGTCCCTGGCTGATGGCTCTTCAAGCAGTGTCTGACAGGTCTCGGGGATCCTGCTCTGACAGGGGGATTGGACTGGATGATCTCCCAAGGTCCCTAGTGTAGTGATCTTCCAATCCCTAGTGTTCTGTGATTCTGTGACACGAGCAACTGTCCCTCTCACCTTGTGAGTAGCCAGCAGTGGCCTCCCAGCAGCTTTCGGATTCGTTTGCATCCAAATTTTATCCAGGCAAAATGCACAGGGAGGGAGGGAGGGAGGCTGCTGACAGGGAAGGGAGCCCTGTGAGGAGAGGCTGGGAGAGTTGGTTTTCAACCTGGAGAAGCTCCAGGGAGACCTTAGTGTGGCCTTTCAGGGCTTCAAGGGGCCAGGAAGAGAGATGGGGATGGACTTTTCAGCAGGGGCTGCTGTGACAGGACCAGGGGTGATGGTTAAACTGAAAGAGAGGGATTCAGGTGAGAGAGAAGGAAGAAATTGTTGCTGCTGAGGGTGGGGAGAGCCTGGCCCAGGCTGCCCAGAGAGGTGGGAGAAGCCCCATCCCTGGAACCATCCCAGGTCAGGTTGGACCCTGGGGCTCTGAGCAACCTGCTCTGGTTGGGGCTGTCCCAGCTCACTGCAGGGGGTGGCACTGGAGGAGCTTTAAGGCTCCCCCCAGCCCAACCCCGTCAGTGATCGGCCCGCGAGCAGCAGGAGCCGCGTGTGGCGACAGCATCTTCATCCCTTAACACCCCTCCCCTTTGGAAGATCCATTCNTGGCCAGCGCGGGGCTCCCGCTCCGAGACCAGCCCCTGCGGGGCAACCGCCGGCAGAATGCCGCTCGCCCAGCTGGCCGAGCCCTGGCCCGACATGGAGCTGGTGCAGCTGGACACGGAGGTGAGGAGGCGGCACTCGGGGGGCTCCGGCGAACAAAGAAACCCCCGCTCCGACCCCCCTCCCCGTCGCCAGCCCAGCCCTGCGGGGGTCCCGCTGCGCTGCGGGTCCCCGGGGGGGGCA
>VXBP01003612.1:220893-243715 GCA_013400115.1 Rhinopomastus cyanomelas | reverse complement strand
CGGGGAGGGCTCGGGGAGGTCCCCCGAGGCGGGGGTCCCGGCTCCGCTGCTGCCCTCACGGCTGTTGATGGTTCGAGGAGGGGTCGCGCATCGTGTTCTGCCCCCGCCCCGGGCACAGACGGGGCCCTGCTGGAGGGTCGGGGGGGGTGGAATCCTGAGGGTTCAGGGGGGTTTCTCGCTCTCCCCAGCCGCTCGCATGGGCCTGAGCGGTGGTGGTGGTGGTCCCGGCTCGCTTGGCCTGGGGTCTGCTCGTCTTGGGGGTGAGGGGAGGGGGGGTCCTTTGCCGTCTCCTGCGGGTGGGTGCGGAGCAGCCGGACGCATCCGTAGCCTCCAGGCACAGCCCGTGCGGAGCGAAAGGGCAGCCCCGAGCTGGTTTCCACCCCTGACGGAGCAGCCCTGCCTGGCACTGGCCCCTGGCACTGTCCCCTCAAACATCTCGTCGCCCTGACCGGGGCTGGAGAAACGGGAGGGGTGGTGGGGGTTGGTCCCGGGTGCTTCGCTCATGGTTTCGCCTGGATTCGGTGCTGTCGGGGTGCTCTGAGGGACGTGGCGGTGGTTTAACGGGTCAGGTTTGCGCGTTCCCGTTTCAAATCGCCTCGGAAGAGAAGCCTGCGGCGGCAGGGAGGGAGGTTTGTTGGCTGTTGGGGTGAGGCTGCCGCGTTTCGTCAGCCAGATACGGCACGAGTTCTCCTGGAGAGCCCCTGTGCAAGTGGGGTGCTGGGTCCAAAGGTCTGGTGGGCTACAGACACCAGGGAGCTGGGGCTCTTGAGCTTGGGGAAAAGGAGCCTGAGGGGTGACTCCAGGAATGTTGATTTAAGGGTGGGTGTGAGGAGGATGGAGCCAGGCTCTGCTCAGGGGCACCCAGTGACAGCACAAGGGGCAGCGGGTGTGAGCTGGAGCAGAGGAGGTTCCACATCAGTGTGAGAAGGACCTTGTTGGCAGTGAGGGTGCCAGAGCCCTGGCAGGGGCTGCTCAGGGGGGTTGTGGAGTCTCCTTCTCTGGAGACATTTCAAACCCTCCTGGCCATGTTCCTGCTGTGTTGGGGACTGGCTGATCTTTGGAGGTCCCTTCCCATCCCCAATGTTCCATCAATCTGTGATCAGCTCTGGAGCATTGCTGAGCCCTGAGTTTGCATTTGTGCTCCAAAGTAGGAGAGGAGGGAGATGTCCTAGAGCCCAGGGTGTGGGTTCTTACTGGGAGACAGGGATTTCCCGTTGTGATTCCTCTCTTCCCAAACCAGAAGATGGTCTGAAAAGCCAGCAAACACCACCAGTCATGTAATGGGAGGAAACCAGTGCCCAGGGCAGTGAATGCTGTGAGATTTGCTCACTGCTTATCCCAGGTCTCCAGGTACCAGGCAGGTGCTGTGTCAGCATCACGGGATCCCTTCGGAGCGGGAGCGGCCGGGGGCTCCCGCAGGCTTTGTTGGCCAGGGTTGGCCACAAAGATCAGGGCAGCAGCCAGGAGTGTTTTTTCCCCTCCCTCACGTTAGCTGGAAGCTGAAATGTGTGGCTCTGCCTCTGCCTGCTGGGCTGTCCCCTTCCCCCAGCTCTCCTTGGCCAGAGCTCTAGGTCAGGGTCAGGTGGTGCTTCGGCACCTCGGTCCTTCCACATCTCAGCATCACAAATGGGACTTTGAATGATTTTGAATCGCAGACTGGTTCCAGGTTGGAAGGGAGCTCAGTGCTCACCCAGTGCCAACCCCCTGCCATGGGCAGCGACACCTCACACCAGACCAGGTTGCCCAGAGCCCCGTCCAGCCTGGCCTTGGACACTGCCAGGGATTTAGGTCCCTTTATTTTAAGGTGAGCAGATCCTGCTCTTGATTCTGCTGTAGAGAATGATACAGATGTTCTGTACCTCCAAACTTGGCAGCTGGCACCCAACCCAGACAGCAGAGGGTTCCCTGAGGCCCTGCAGTGTATCCACAAACAGCACAGAGAGGGACGTGGATCTGGGGGTGGATTTTCACCTTGAGACTAAAATTGCCCAGGGTAGGGGCCCAGGGGGAGAATTTTCACCTCTCCTGGGCGAAGTGGCTCCAGCGAGAAACTGAGGAGACTTTTCTGGAACTCCAGTTACGTAAATTATTGCCCTGGGATCGCTGCCATCCAGGTTCCAAACCAGCTTCCTCCAACCTTTGCTTTCTGAGTCACGGAGCAGAGGTGCTGTCGCCGTGCGGGTGCAGGCACCAGCCCCATTGTCAAGGGATCTGGGGTTTTTCCAGCCCGCTCCGGGAGGGCTGGGGATCCCTTCTCCCAGCCCACCAGAGCTCTGTGCTGGAGAAAGCCTTGGGAGCGGGTGGCAGTGGGAGCTTGAGCAGCAGATAGGTCCTGGGCACTGAGCTACCTTCCCAAGACTCTTCTGTCTTCCCTTGCAGTTCTCTCTGCTGCTTCTGTGACTCCAAACACTGCTCAGGTAGCAGAGAGACCTGGCCAGGGCAGAGTGCAAGCAGAGCTGGATGACTTCATCGCCATAGCGATGGGTTCTGTCATCGGGGCTGTGCTCTGCTCGGAGAGTCTGGTCTCGTTGCACAGCCAGCCAGCAGCACCGCTGACGTGGGTTTACGCCAGTCCCAGCCACTTCAAGCTCTTTCTTTCTTGCCCGTGTTGTGTGTCTCACCCTTTATAGAGCAGGAGCTATTCATGAATAACTATCTGTTACGGGGATCTTAGCTGAACGACGCATAAAGCCACGATCTAGAGATAGTGGGGAGGAAGCCGGGCTACCGTCATCATCGTCGTCTCTCATGTGCTTCGTGCAGAGGCTCCTCAGGCTGGGCGAGTGCTGGTGGAGATTTTTGGCTTTGCAGAACCATAGACTCATTGGGTTGGAAGGACCTCCAAAGGGCACCCAGTCCAACCCCCCTGCACCAAGCAGGGCCAGCTCTCACCAGATCAAGTTGCCAAGAGCCCCAGCCAGCCTGAACTTGGGTGGGTCCAGGGATGGGGACTTAACTCCCTCTCTGAGCAGCCTGTTCCAGGGGTCCCCCACCCTCAGATTCAACAACTTGTTCCCCCTCTCCAGCTTCACTCTGCCCTTTGCCAGCTTCAAGTCATGACCCCTCATCCTACTGTTCCCTGGCCTTGGGAACAGCCTTCCCCACCCTTCTGACAGCCCCTGTCAGGGGTTGGAAGGTCACTAGAAGGTCCCCCTGGAGCCTTCTCTCCAGGCTGAAGAACCCCAACTCTCTCAGCCTGTCCCCAGAGCAGAGGGACTCCAGCCCTCTAGCATTTCCATGGGCTCCTTGAGACCCGCTCCGACAGCTCCACATCCTTGTGGTGTTGGGGGCTCCAGAGCTGGATGCAGGACCCCAGGTGGGCTCTCAGCAGGGCAGAGCAGAGGGGCAGGGGTTGGGAGGTCATTTTCTTTCTCTGAACTGGCAGGATCTGTGAATTCAGCTTAATCAATCCCCTTCTGCTCCTGTCCCCGTTGGCAAGAGCTCGGGGAGGTTTCCTAACCCAGTCCTGTCTCCACACTCCGCGGTTCATCCAAGTGGGTGCTCGGGACCTGGCTCGCGTTGTGTTTGTGGGCATCTCACCCGTCGCTGGTCAAAGCCTAGTAGTCCAGAAACAGCAGCAGGCTGCTCTCCCGAGCAGAGCCGTCAACACCAAGGCACGGCTAGCGGCGCCCGCTGCCGAGTAGCCCTCTGCACGGCCCTGCCCAGGTACCACTCGCCCTGGGCTCGGCGCAGGGCAGCGCTCGCCCGCCTGTGCTGTAAATTGCTCCCTGGTGCCGCGGATTAGGCGGAATTAAAGGGATTTAAAGTGCAAGATGTCCCGAGATAAATGTCTCCCAAGTTCAGCGGGGCAGGAGGTTGCGTAAGCGAACGTGCTCGTTGCCCAGTCGCCTCCCGGCTGCCACCGGGAGAACCTATCAGCGCGGCGGCGAGTGCGTGCGGAAGGGCTCTCTCGTTCGCCCCGGGGCGGTCTGAGCTGCCGCTCGCCCAGAGGTGCCCTCCCTGCTAGGCTGCCGCTCCTCACGCCCATCAGATTAGCTCTGTAATCTCTGTTTCCACTCGCCCCAGAGCTGGGAAGTTGCAGGGGCGAGCTGCTGCACCCCCCACCTGCCCCGTTTTGGCTCATTCCGCTGTCGTCTTGGTAGCCCGAGCTCTACTCTGCCAGGGCTGCATCAGCTCCTTGGTGCCCCGGGAAGGAACAGTGTTGGCGGGGGGGGTCTCCCCTGCTCCCTCCCTCCCTCCTGCTCGCGGGCAGATGTTTGGGGTTGATTCTGGAGGAGGAGGTCCAGGATGCTCCATCCCAGGGCTGAGCTGTGAACTCGCCACCGCACCGTGTGGAGATGAAGGGTTTTAAGGCGGGACCCCCCCAGACCCCCTCGGCTCCGCTCTCGGCACGTTGAGTGGCCATATTTCATCTGGGGAGGCGATGAGCCTGTAGCTGCGAGCCCAGGAGCTGACAAACGGCTCTCGACTTCCATATGAGGGAATAAGGACGGGCGTTGCTCTGGGGCAGAGGAAAGCACTTGGCTGGGATGCTGCAGCTTCTCTCCCGACGCATCTGCCTCGTGCCTGCCTGAGACAGGGGCTGTTTCACCGGGAGCTTCAGCTCTCTAAGACCATGGCCCAGGAAAGCTCCCTGGCACAGACACTTCTCTCCCTGGCTTTCTGTGGCCACGGCGTCGGGGACGATGCTCCTCGGGTTAGGGGCTGCAGCACTCGAAAGGTCTGGTAGGTCCAGAGGTACCTCCTTGAAGCCAGAGGGTTGGACAGACCCTGCTCCCCACGTGCTGGTCTTGCCAGGGGAATAAAAACCCTTGCCCCATGCCTGGAGGAGCTTCAAGCTTCAACAGGGGAGGTTTGGATGTGACATCAGGAGGAAATTCTGCATGGAGAGAGCGGTCAGGCTCTGGGATGGGCTGCCCAGGGTGGGGGTTGAGTCCCCATCCCTGGATGTGTTGAAAAGCCGCTGAGATGTAGCGTTGGGGGAGCTGGTTTAGGGGCGACCTTGCAGAGCAGGGTTGGTGGTTGGACTGGATGATCCCAAAGGTCTCTTCCAACCTGAATGATTCTGTGGTTCTTCTCCCGGCGCTTAGACTCATAGAATCACAAAACTGGAAGGGACCTCCAAAAGTCAACCAGTCCTGGGTCCAGTTCTGGAGCCCCCAACACCAGGAGGACAGAGAGCTCCTGGAAGAGGTCCAGAGGAGGGCAACTCCAATGAGCAGATGGCTGGAGCACCTCCACCATGAGGACAGGCTGAGCAAGGTGGGGTTGTCCAGCCTAGAGAAGAGGAGGCTCCCAGCTGACCTTTGAGCAGCTTCCCAGTCACTGAAGGGGGCTACAAGAAAGCTGGGAGAGGGCTTTTCACACGGGTGATAGTGAGAGGACAAGGGGAACGGGTTCCAGCCTTGAAGAAGGGAGATTGAGGTTGGACTTGAGGAAAAAATTCTTTGCTGTGAGGGTGCTGAGATGCTGGAAGAGGCTGCCCAAGGAAGCTGTGGCTGCCCCATCCATCCCTGGAAGTGTTGAAGGCCAGGTTGTCTGGGGCCCTGCGTAACCTGCTCTAGGGAAGGTGTCCATGCCTGTACAGCAGGGTTGGAACTGGATGATCTTTAAGGTGGCTTCCAACCCTGGCCAATCTGGGATTCTTTGATCCTGTGAGCTTCAGCCCAGCTTCATTTGGTGCTGAGCTGAGTTGTGGAGCTCAGAGTGGATCCAGGGAACAGAAATAGAAACCCAGAGTGTATGAATACAAACATTACAGGGGCAGCCCCAGGCTGAGAGGCAGGTGGTCTTCTCCTGGTGTGGTGGCACTCCATGCTGTGGTGAGACTAAGCTGGCCCATGAGATCATAGAATCATTAGGGATTGGAAGGGGCCTTGAAAGACCAGCCAGTCCAATCCCCCTGCCAGAGCAGGATCTCCTAGACCAAGTCATGCAGGAACACATCCAGGTGGGTTTGAAACGTCTCCAGTGAGTCCTCAGATGTTGGGTTGGTGTCCCCATCTTCCTCAGGGAAGGAGCTGGTGGAGCTGTTTCCATTGGGTTCACAAAAGGCTCTAAAACTCAGCTAAGAACCTGCAGCTGAAACTCAGCTGTGCTGGACCCCTTCCCTTGGAGAATCACAGGGTTGGAAGGGACCTCCGAAGGTCATCTAGTCCAGCCCCCCTGCAGCAAGTGGAGACATCGCTCCCAAGACCCAATTGCCCAGAGATAGGTGGGCAAACACAGGCAGAGATCTCAAAGCCAAACCTCCTTGCCCTTGTTTTTCTCCACAGGCTGCAGACAACCTTCTGCAGCTGCTTATCCTGCTCCTGGTATCTACATCTGATTAAATCCCACCCGCTTCAGCTCCCGCTGCCTTCCCCGCGTGGCCCGGTTTGCGCTGAACCCGATACCTCGCTGGTTTGGCGCCGAGCGCCACCGGCTGCGGCTGCTCCAGACGGGTCAGGTCACCTGCTGTGACTTTGTCCAGGGCTCCAGAAGCTGGACTGAGGAGCATGAGGTGACCTGGCGGTGGGGCAGGCTCCCCACCGCGCGATCAGCTGCGACAGGCTCCTGAGTAACTGGTGAATCGCAGCCATGGAGTCACAGGGTTGGAAGGGGCCTCCAAACGGCATCTAGTTGAACCCCCCCTACACCAAGCAGGGCCATCTCTCACCAGATCAGGTTGCCCACAGCCCCAGCCAGCTTGACCTTGAAGGGCTCCAGGGATGGGGCCTCCACCCTGTCTCTGAGCAGCCTGTTCCAGGGATCCCCCACCCTCAGATTCAACAACTTTCTCCTCCTTGAATGAGAACTTTTCTCTCCCAGAAGGCTTTGTCCCTTGGCGTGGGGTATCCCCCCACTGTGTGGGGAGTCCCCCAGGGGTCGGTGCTGGGACCTGTCCTGTTCAATCTATTCATCAATGGCTTGGATGAGGAATTAGGGGGCACTGTCAGCAAGTTGATGGCACAGAGCTGGGTGGTGTCGCCGACACCCCAACAGGCTGGGCTGCCATTCAGAGGGACGTGGACGGGGTGGTGAGCTGGGCAGGGAGAAGTCTAATGACCTATAACCAGGGCAGTGTGGAGTCTGGCATCTGGGCAAGAACAAGCCCAGGGACCAGGATAGGCTGGGGACTGACCTGTTGGAGAGCAGTGGAGGAGAAAGGGACCTGGGGGTCCTGGTGGCCAGCAGGATGGCCAGGAGCCAGTAGTGTCGCCATCTCGTGGCCAAGAGGGCGAACAGCATCCTGGGGTGGATCAGAAGGGGGGTGGTTAGCAGATCGAGAGAGGTCCTTCTCCCCCTCTACTCTGCCCTGGTGGCACCACATCTGGAGTGTTGTGTCCAGTTGTGGGCTCCTCAGTTCAAGAGGGATGTGGAGCTGCTGGAGGGAGTCCAGCGTAGGGCAACAAGGATGATGAAGGAGGTGGAGCATCTCCCTGATGAGGAGAGGCTGAGGGAGCTGGGGCTCTGGAGCTTGGAGAAGAGGAGACTGAGGGGTGACCTCATTAGTGTCTATAAATATGGAAAGGGTGGATGTCAGGAGGATGGAGCCAGGCTCTGCTCAGGGGCACCCAGTGACAGGACAAGGTGTGAGCTGAAGCAGAGGAGGTTCCACATCAATATCAGAAGGAACTTCTTCCCAGTGAGGGTGATGGAGCCCTGGAAGGGGCTGCCCAGGGGGGTTGTGGAGTCTCCTTCTCTGGAGATGTTTAAGACCCGTCTGGATGTGTTCCTGTGCGACTTGGTCCAGGTGGTCCTGCTGTGTTGGGGGGCTTGGACTGGCTGATCTTTCGAGGTCCCCTCTGAGCCCTGCCACTCCTGTGTGTGGGGTGGTCCCGCACCCGCCGTGCGCTAACGGCAGCGTCTCTTCTCTTTGCAGAACGGGCAGGCGGCTCCAGAAGAAGGTGGGAACCCTCCAGCCAAGGTAAAACCGCTCTGGGGCTGCTCTGCTGAGCCCACCCCTGTGAGCTGTGCGCGGGGCGAGAGCTGACTCGCTGTGCAGGGGCTGGGGCCAGCTGCTTTTAAGCCCCGTAAGCCGCTGCTTTGTGGTCGGGATGAGGGCGACGGGGCCAGTGCCGGGGAAGAGAAGGGCCAGAGCCTCTTGCCCCCTGTCCCTCGGGCCACCTGGCTGTACCTGGGAAGCTTCCCAAAAGGCTCCCACATCTCTCAGCCCCTGGAAACTGGGGCAGAGGGCTGGAGGTGGGAATCCCTGGGGTGTTTTTGTGCCGCGATCCCGCCAGGCGGGGTGAGGAGCTTGCTGGTTTTGGCACGGCCGCCCTCGCTGGGTGTCTGGTATCTGTTTGTTCTCCTGCCCTGGTGGGGCTGGGAGGAGCCCCACAGCTGTCAGGTTGCCCTTGGCATCCCCATTACCGTCAGCTGGGAGCAGCTGGGGGAACTGGGCTGCCGTCTTCCGTGTTTTGGGATGAGGATCTTAATGGGTCTTTGGGCGCCTGAAGCCCTTCCATGTGGACTTGGTGCCTGTGCCGTGGGCCCTCTCCAAGGAGGATTCTGAGGGCTGGTGGCATCAGGGTAGGGGGTCTCCTTGCCGTGCTGAGGCTCTGCTGTCCTGCAGAAGAGCCTGGGCATCCCAGTTCTTCCAGGGATTCCTTTTTCTGCTGTGGAAGTGAAGAGCAACATGAGGACATGGGGTCAGGTTGTGCCAGGGGAGGGTCAGGATGGATCTGAGGACAAACTTCTTCCCAGCAAGAGTGGGGAGCCCTTGGAACAGGCTGCCCAGGGATGGGGTGGAGGCACCGTCCCTGGAGGAGCTCAACAACCAGGGTGTTTGAGGAGCTGGGTTGAGGGGTGTAGGGTGGACTTGGTGATCGTCAAGGACTTCTCCAACCTCGATGGTTTTGTCATTCAAAGGTGTTTGAACTGTCTTGGGGGACCTTCCCAAACAGGCTGGCAAGCAACTTGCCACCCCATGAGCGCCCCGGGCTGTTTTCCTCTCTGAATCATTGTCGGTGCTAAAGACCACGGGGGCTTCTTGTCTTCTTGTCCTGCTCTTCCAGTTGACTACCCAAAACCCAGTTAGAATCACAGAATCATTAGGAATTGGAAGGGAGCTCGAACGATCATCTAGTCCTCACGGCCTCCCCTTGACCTGCTCCAACAGCTCCTCATCCTTCTTATATAATCTGAGATATAAATAATCCACCTCGTCTGGTTGGCTTCTAGCTGGGCTTCTAAGACTGGAGCCTTAGCCTCTTCCACCTTCAAACCTCTGGCTGCAGTGCCCTCTGCTAAAAGCTGCTGCTGCAGATCTAAGTGAAGGTTCATTTTCTTTGAGGGACATCACTGGGACAAGCCCGGTGTGAGTCTACCTGTGAAAGGTTGGGAGATAGAGGCCAAGGAGCACTTGGGTTTCTCTTTGCTCACCTGTGGGACAAGCCTTGGCCGTGTCTGGTGTGTTCACCCAAGGTTTAGTCGCTGCCACCTCTCCTCCAGCAGCAGGGCCAGCCCTGGCGCTGGGAGCCAGCTTGGTGTTGGGGTGTTGCCCTCTTACGTTGGATGTGGACGTCAGCGACAGCCGCTGGCTCTACCTCCAGCGAGGACTAAGGCCCAAGGAAGGAGAAGCCAGAGTCCCAGAACGTTAGGGGCTGGAAGGGACCTCAAGAGACCACCTAGTCCAATCCCCCTGCCACAGCAGGATCCCCTCAGTGGTGATTACTCAGCCCCTCCATGGAAGTGCAGTCCCTCCCCGTGTCCCCATGAGGACTTCGCCAGAAGTTCAGTGACCAAAGGAGGGGATCCAAGGGCTCCCCAGAAGAGTTTGGCAGCCTCACAGCTGGAAGCAGGAGTCTGATGGGCTCACAGGACCACTCCGACTGGAAAAGACCCTGGAGATCATCCAGCCCAACCAAGAGCCCAGCTCCACCAGACCACATCTAAACGATCTCTGATCCCCTCCAGGGATGGAGACTCAACCTTTTCCCTGGGGTTGGACTGGATGATCCCTCGAGGTCCCTTCCAACCCCAGAGAGTCTGGGATTCTCTGTGGTTATCAGGATGTTCCTGTGGGTCCCTACTGCCATCCATCAGGCCATTCCTAAAACCAAATCACTAATCCAATGCCTTGTGGAGCAGGAGCCTTTGGCAAAGACAGGGACAAGGATGGGTGGTGCTTTCTCTTGCCCCCTCCCTACTTGAATCTGATGTTGGCTTTAGGGCAGCAGCAGCAGCACAGCCACCACATCTGTGGGGCTGCTGAAGGGAAGAGCAGCTCTTGTCCTTCTTGTGGTAGAGGAGTTGGACCGATGCTCGTGGAGCACCCTCGGCACCGCAGAGAGCTCAGGTTCTGCTTCCTTCCTCCTCTTTCTCCTGAGCTGGCCCCAAGAGAAGCATCTCCTGCAGCGACAGCCTTGGGTTAACCTTGGCTGCATCTCCGTGGAGGTCAGGAGCCAAACAGGAGGGCTCTAACTGTCAGGGAGCTGCCAATGGCAGCAGAGGGCTTCAGCGCGGTGGGAGAGCAGCCCCTCTCCGAGCCGGGGTTTTGCAGGCTGGCTGAGGGCTGAGCCTCTGCTCCCTGGAGGTGCTAGAGTGTGGGGACTTCTCTGTGGAAGTTCAGCACCCAGTTAGGGAAGTCACTTCATAATGAGGAGCAGAGGAGTGGATTTGCAGCGCTGAGCCTGCCCACTCCCTCCCCGGAGGCACTGCTCAGCTCCTCCTTGGGCGATAATCACCGAGAGCTGCAGTGAAAGCTGGAGAAGTGAATGAGTAACCTCTTCCAGCTCCGCTTGGCACCATCAAAGAGACCTTTGAACCAGAGCGAGGGCTTTGCTTTCACCTGCTGCGAGGCAGCGCTGGGACTGCAGGGAAAGGCAAGGCTCAGCTCTCTGCCCCATCTCTGCAGCTCCTGCTGCTTTATCCTCCTGCAGCCCTGGCACAAGTCCTCCCCTGCAGCTGGGGAGAAGAGGAGGCTGAGGGGAGACCTCCCTGCTCTCCACAGCGTCCTGAAGGGAGGCTGCAGTGAGCTGGGGGTTGGCCTCTTCTCCCTAGGGACTGGAGCAGAGGACATGGGGCCAGGTTGTGCCAGGGGAGGGATCTGAGGACAAACTTCTTCCCAGAAAGAGTGGGGAGCCCTTGGAACAGGCTGCCCAGGGAGGGGGTGGAGGCACCATCCCTGCAGGGGCTCAACAACCGGGCAGCTGGGAGGTTTGAGGAGCTGGGTTAGGGGGGTTGTAGGGTGGATGGTTGGACTTTGATGATCTAGAAGGTCTTTTCCAGCCTTGATTCTGTGACTTTCAGCAAGGGAAGCCCTAGGCAGGAACCCTGAATGTGGACATTTTTGGTCAGGGAAGCAGCTGCAGCACCAGTGTTAGTGCTGGATTGTGGTGTCTGTGCCCAGTGGCCTGCAGCAAGACCCTGGTGACGATAGCAGCAGCGGTCACAGCTCCGAGTGCAGTCATCCTCTGGGATGAGCTGGAGGAAGGGGGGCTGTGGTCGCTGGGGTAGCTCTGTGCCAGCCCCCGTGTGGCTCAGCAGCTGCCAGCTGCAGGTGGGAATGAAGGCTGGTTCTTGGTTTTCCTTCTGCTGAGCTGCTGGAGCCCAGCTCTTCGCTCCCACCTGCCAGCTGGAAGTGCCTGGAGCAGCTGCCCTGCAGGCTGGGCTGCACCCCTGGGATAGAATCCTGCTCTGACCTCTAGCCATGAACTGGGAATTCTTCATGCTGCTGCAGTGGGGTGTTTGAGAAGGCAGCTCTGTGCTTCTCCATCCCATGCGGGTGCTCGCGGTCCATCCCACAGCGCCCAGCCCTGTGCATCCTGCTGTGGACTCTGCACCCACTGCTCCGTCTCCTCCGGAGCTGCACCACTAAGTGGGTGCTAGGGGACACTGGAAGCATCTTCAAGTGGTAGAGGAGGAAAGAGTCATCCAACACCTGCTGGCCACCAGAAAGCTAGTCCAGTGTGCCCAGGCGATGGAGGGTGCTGAGTGGGAGCAGAGCACCTGGAACTGCCACGGTGCTGCCTGGAAATCCACCTTCATATCTGCTCTGCAGGGACCGGGCTGCCCCTCCACCCTGGGCTTCCTTGGCCAGGTAGTGGAATCACAGAATCATGAAACCATTAAGGTTGGAAAAGACCTTCCAGATCATCCAGTCCAACCCCCAACCACTAATCCAGCTCCTCAAACACCCCGGCTGCCCGGTTGTTGAACCCCTCCAGGGATGGTGCCTCCATCCCCTCCCTGGGGAGTCTCCCCACTGTTGCTGGAGAAGCTCTTGGTTTAACCTGGCTGCTCCCTCTTGTCAGCTGGAGGAGCCAAGTGGGTTTGTCTTGAAGCCCAACAGCTGCCTGGCTTGCTCCTGGCAGGGTGTTTGCCTTGGCGAGGCCGGGCTACGGCCAAGAGCGAGCTGAGCTCTTGCAAACACAAGTGGACATCTCTCTGAGGAGCTGAGGTTCTGCTGAGCTGCAGACCCTGAGGAGTGATTGAGGAGGGGTCAGTCTGCCCCGAGGAACCATGTGTCACCCGTCGCCCCATCCGAGTCAAGGGCGTTGTGGAGCCTGCAGCCACGGGAGGGGTTCTCTGAGCCAGGGGCACGGAGGGCACTGCAGGGCTGCAGCCAAGCTCTTGGTGAGCCCAGGAGGGGTTGTCAGCAGGGCCAGAGCTCTGTGAGCACCTCCCCTGAAGGACGGAGGGGTCACAGGCTCCTCTCTCTGGCTGAGGGAAGGGCAGGTGGAGACTGGCCACAGGAGATGGGCTGGTGGCAGCTCCAAGCAGAAGAGGAACCCAGAGAGTTCAAAAACTCAGGGACATTGGAGTTTTGGGGGGGGTCAGAGTGGGTTTAGAGCCCAGGGAGATGTTAGAGCAGCTTCCAGTGCCTGAAGAGGCCACGGGAAAGCTGGGGAAGGGCTTTGTGCAGGAGTTTCTAGTGATAGGATGAGGGGACTGGATGATCTTTCGGGGTCCCTTCCAATCCCTGATGTTCTGTGATCCTGGGAAATGGCTTTGAGCTGGGAGAGGGGAGATTGGATACGAGGAGGAAATCCCTCCCTGTGATGGTGCTGAGGTTGCCCAGGGAGGCTGTGGCTGCTCCATCCCTGGCAGTGACCAAGGCCAGGCTGGATTGGGCTGTGGGCACCCTGCTCTGGTGAGAGGTGTCGCTGCCATGGCAGGGGGTTGGCGCTGGGTGAGCTCCGAGCTCCCTTCCAACCTGAACCAGTCTGGGATTTTATGATCCTATGAACATGCCACCCCAGCAGCTGGGACCTTTGGGTCCTCTTGGCTGGGTTTGGTGCGAGTCACTGGCTCAGCTGCTGCCCTGGGGGCTCCCGCAGCTTCCGCTGTATTTGGAAGCCGCAGCCCAGTTTTGCCACCAGCAGCAAATTCCTCCCATAGCTCCAGGTGAAGCTGCCTGCCAGGGACTGGGGGAGGCTGGGGACTGCCCAGGGAGGATAAACCCAGCTGTCCTGGAAGCCCTTCCCCTTCACCCTCGGAAAAAAGCTGCTCACTGAGTGCCTGGGGGCAGTGATGCTCTGAGGCAGGAAGGGCTTCCTGGCTGCAGCGTGGAAGCCACATCCTTCCCTCACTGGTTCTGGAGCACTTGGCCAGGAAACATCACCCCTTGGGATATGGAAAACCTTGGGCTCAGCGGAGCGTCTGCTGTGGGTCTGGGGGCACTGAGCAGACTGTGACTCTGAGGTCAGGGAGGGGGTTGTTGGTTTCCTTCCTCCAGAGGTGTTTGACTGGGATGGTCTGGACCCGCCTGGTCTTGGGTCTGGGTCAGGCAGAGTCTGTGCAGAGCTGGGCAAGTGGTGGATCTGCACCATCACCAGGGCAGTAGTGAGCATGGGGACTGGGACCAGTGGTGCTCTCTGGGGTCACCCCATCTTTGCAGTGGCTCCAGGAGGGGAGGCCCCGGGTCTCTCTATGTGGACAGAGCACAGGGAAAAGCTCCTTTAGTTCTGCATCTTAGGGGAACAGGACAAACCCCGTTGTCCCCCAGTGCTCAGGGTGGCTGCACCTCCCACACTGGGACCTTTGGGAAGGGGACGGATAGCGAGGGGCCCCTCTCCAGCACAGAGGGCTGGGTGGCTCCTGGTAGGTGCCAAGCAGAGGCTTCTCCAAGCACTGAGAGCCCTTGTGACCAGCAGCCAGCTTGGTGCTGTGGGAGGAGTGTGGAATTTCTGCAACCCTGCCACAGGGAATAGTTTCCACAGCCCACGGTAACTCCAGGGGCAGGGAGCAAGTTACTGGGTGCAAAGTCCTGCCAGCTCTGGGTGGTTTCCCTGCAGCTCTGGGTGGAGCCATCAAGGGTCTGGTGTGATGGTTGGACTTGATCACAGAATCCCAGCCTGGTTTGGGGTGGGAAGGGACCTTCAAGATCCCCCAGTGCCGTGGGCAGTGACACCTCTGACCAGAGAGGGGTGCCCAGAGCCCCATCCAGCCTGGCCTTGGACACTGCCAGGGATGGAGCAGCCACAGCCTCCCTGGACAACCTGCCCCAGGGCCTCAGCACCCTCAAAGGTGCAGCACCCCCGCACTCCTCCCCATATTCCTCCTAACATCCAGCCTAAATCTCTCCCTCTCCCAGCTTAAAGCCACTTCCCCTTATCCTATCACTGCAAAGTCTTGTCAAAAGCCCTTCCCCAGCTTTCTTAGAGGCTCCTTCAGCTGCTATAAGGTTCCCCCAGACCCTCCTCTTCTCCAGGCTGAACAGCCCCAGCTCTCTCAGCCTGTCCCCGGAGCAGAGCGGCTCCAGCCCTCGGAGCATCTTTGTGCCCTCCTCTAACCCTGCTCCAACAGCTCCTCATCCTTCTGGTGTTGGGGGCTCTGGAGTTGTTCAGAGAGCACCAGGTGAGGGTCTCACAAGAGCAGAGGGATGGAGCCTGGTGCTCTCTCCATCCCACAAGGGGTGCGAGGTCTCTGGGGTGCAGCGGACCCTTCGGTGCTCTGGGTCCAGCAACAACAGCTCTGCTGCATGAAGCCACCTCCTGCCTTGTCCCCTTCTTCAGCCTCAAGCTTTGCTCGAGGAAACATCCCTTAACCCCTGATCCCCCCCGGATTAGGCTGCTGGATCTTCCCACAGAGCTGGTTATGAAACGGGAGGTTATGAAATGGGGTCTGTGGGCTCCTCTGCTGGAGCACAAACACCTCTGGGACGCTGGAGATGCTCTGAGTGCCACCTGCTGGAGTGCACTCGGGGATGGGGAGCAGGAGGCTGTGCCCGGGGGCCTCGATGCTCTCTTTGGGGTGGCACAGCCTGTCCCATGGCCACAGACACCAGTGCGTGTCACAGCATCACTGCGTGTTAGGGATGGGAAGGGACCTTGGAAGAACATCCAGTCCAACCCCCCTGCCACAGTAGGATCCCCTAGATCCAGTCACACTGGAACAGCCCAGGTGGGTTTGTCCTCCTGACACCCACCCTTCACATATTGATCAACACCCATGGGGTCACCCCTAAGTCTCCTTTTTCCCAGCTCCCTCAGCCTCTCCTCAGCAGGGAGATGCTCCCCTCCCTTCAGCATCTCTGTGGCTCTGCACTGGGCTCTCTCCAGCAGCTCCGTGTCCTTCTGGAGCTGAGGGGCCCACAAATGGACACAAGCTTCCAGATGTGGTCTCACTAGTGCAGAGTAGAGGAGGAGGAGAACCTCTCTCAATGTCCTAACCACCCCAGTTCTGATCCACCCCAGGATGCCCTTGGCCTTCTTGGCCACCAGGGCCCATTGCTGGCTCCTGGCCATCCTGCTGGCCACCAGCACCCCCAGGTCCCTTTCTCCTGCACTGCTCTCCAACAGGTCAGTCTCCAACCTGTACTGGTACCTGGGGCTTGTTCCTGCCCACCATCCCACCACATTCTGCTGGGAAAGCCTGTGCTGGTACCGCTGCTCTTGCCAGAGGCTACTGGTGTCTGTCTGCTCTGCAGGATTCTGATCCCCTCCCATGGGGAGGCTCTGTCCACCTCCACGGGAAGGCAGAGTGGGTCCCCTTCTGATTTATGGACCTTACTTGTGAGGGAAGTGGCCCATGGAAAGAGAAGAGTGTGGAGCTGCTCCATCCCAGCTCCAAACAGGGTAAAACTCTCCTCTCTTGGGCTGAGTTTTCCCTTTTTTGGGGGGTTTGCTTGGCCCTGCAGGAGTCTGTGACCAGGATTTTCTGACTCTGTGCCCTGGGTTCCTGCTCCCTCGCTTCTTCTTGGTTTAGGTTTGTTTTCCAGGAGACCAGCAAAACAGTCCTGGGGGCTGGTTTAGGGTGAGATGTGCCTCCCCCCCCAGCTCAGCACCGTCCCGTCGTGCTCATCCCTTCCTGCAAAGCTCCTGCCAGGAACCCACCCCCCAGTCCTTACCCAGTGCTTGGGAAGGACTGATGCTCCTCAGCTGCATTTGTGCAAGTGACTTTGTCCAGGGCTTCCATCCCCAAAACCACCCCATGGTGGGCTTTTGCCCAGCCCCAGACCCCAGCTGCCTCCCCAGGCTTTGGTCTGTCGAGCCAGCAACTGCCCTCCTTCAGCCCGAGTTCAGTCTCAAGGGCTAACGGAGCCGCCTCTTCCCCTGCGGATCCGCTTGGGCTGCTCAAAGAATCTCCTTCTCCTTCCAAGCTCCATGACCCCAAGTGGTTCCAGTGCCCCGCTTCTCCCTCCTCCTGCAGAGGCTGTTGGCGATTCTCTGATGTCTCATAGGGCCATGGGCACCTCTTCCCTCCATCTGCCCCCGCAGGAGTGAATCCTTCTGCAGCTTTTCCTGCTCTGAGTGGTTGGAAGAGGTTGAGGACCTCAAGCTGGGGGGTCTCTGGTCTTCCCTGCTCAAACTTTAGCAGACACAGGCTCAGCTGTGGAGTCTCCTTCACTGGAGACGTTTCAGACCCACCTGGATATGTTCCTGCGTGACTTGGTCTGGGTGATCCTGCTGTGGTGGGGGATTGGACTAGATGATCTTTTGAGGTCCCTTCCAACCACTAAGGATTCTATGAAGCTCTGGAGCCCCCAGATGAGGCACCACTGGGATGAGGAGCTGCTGGAGCAGGTCCCAGGGAGGCCATGGAAATGCTCCAAGGGCTGGAACCCCTCTGAGATAGTTGGGGCTGCTCACCCTGGAGAGGAGAAGGCTCCAGGGGGACCTTTTAGTGACCTTCCAACCACTGAAAGGGGCTGTCAGGAGGCTGGGGAAGGCTGTTCCCAAGGGCAGGGAATGACAGGACCAGGGGTCAGGGTTTGAGGCTGGAAAAGGACAGAGTGAGGCTGGACAGGAGGAAGAAGTTGTTGAATCTGAGGGTGGGGGATCCCTGGAACAGGCTGCCCAGAGAGGGGGTGGAGGCCCTATCCCTGGGGCCATTGAAGGTCAGGCTGGCTGGGGCTGTGGGCAACCTGGTCTGGTTATAGAGATGGTCCTGCTTGGTGTAGAGGGGTTGAACTAGATGCCCTTTGGGGGTCCCTTCCAACCCAACACCCTGTCTTAGAAAATGCAATAAGTGGGTGCTCAGACCCTGGCTCTGAGCAGAGAGCCCTGCAGCGGTGCTGGATCAGTGCTCACAGAGTCCTCAAGGTTGGAAAAGACCTTCAAGATCATCAAGTCCAACCACCTGCCCTTGTGGGAAAGCTGGAGCCCACAAGGTTTCAGCCCTGCAAGGGAGAGCAGCTGCAGGGGCTGGGGTTCAACCCAGCAGGGCTGTGCAGGAGAGCAGGACGGAGGCTCCTCTCGGGCAGGGACCTGTTGGAATCTGCTTGAGGTTTCCAAATGATTGTTTTTGGTGGGACTGGCTCTCTGAACACAGCCCTGCTGGAGCAGTGCCTGCTGAGGTGGTGAAGCTCTCGAGTTCGCCCGCAGCGGGGTTTCACTCGCAGAGGTCATCGGGGTGATCTCACTGAATGTTCTGCTTGGCTCAGCTTCTGTGTCCAGCTTCTCCTCTGTCCTCTGAGAAGGACACGGAGCTGCTGGAGAGAGCCCAGTGCAGAGCCACGGGGATGATGGAGGGAGGGGAGCATCTCCCTGATGAGGGAGCTGGGGCTCTGGAGCTGGGAAAAAAGGAGCCTGAGGGGTGACCCCATTAATGTTGATCAATATGGGAAGGGTGGATGTCAGGAGGATGGAGCCAGGCTCTGCTCAGGGGCACCCAGTGATGGGACAGGGGGCAGCGGGTGTGAGCTCTCAGCAAAGCCCCAGGACCCCGACGAGCTGGTGTGGTGACTGTAGCTGTTTGGGTGCCACTGCACACAGTGACATTTCTCTGCTCCCCAGTGGTCCCAGTGCGGTTCTGGGGTTCTCAGAGGGTAGGTTTCCTGTAGTGGGGGAGGTTGGCATCACCTGCCTCAGTTTCCTGGAAGTCAGTGGGTGGCAACTGAGCGAGTTAAAATCTGCAGCCACTGATAGAACCATCTGGTTGCTGTGGGCACCACTTCCTCTGTGTCACAGAATCGCTGAGCTGTTGAGGCTGGAGAAGCCCTCTGAGCTCAGCCAGCCCAGACCAGCACCTAACATCACCCCAGTGGCCACACCAGGGCACTAAGGGCCACAGCTGGTCTGGCCTTCAACACCTCCAGGGATGGGGACTCCACCACTGCCCTGGGCAGTCCAGTCCAGGCTCTGATCACCCTTTTCCATGAGGAAGGGCTTCCTGACACCCAACCTAACCCTCCCCTGGCAGCTTCAGGCCCTGCCCTCTTGTCCTAGCACCAGTTGCCTGGAGAAGAGCCCAACCTCTAGCTGACTACAACCTCCCTTCAGGGAGCTGGAGAGAGGGAGAAGGTCCCCCCTGAGTCTCCTCCAGGCTCAACACCCCCAGCTCTCTCAGCCTCTCCTCATCAGACTCTCCTCTAGTCCCTTCCCCAGCCCCATTGCTCCTCTGGACCCACTGCAGCCCCTCCATCTCTTTGTTAATTGAAGGGTCCAGCACTGCCCCCAGTACTGGAGGGGTCCTCTCTAGTGTCCAGTAGAGGAGCAGAACGACATCCCCAGTCCTGCTGGCCACACCATTGCTGCTCCAAACCAGGCTGACATTGGCCTTTGGGGCCACCTGGGCAGCCTGCTGGTTGTCTTTGCTCCAAACAGGTCCAGCCCATCCTCTGTTCCAGCTGAAGCCCTTTGCAGGGTGTCTTGGTGCTGCTCAGGGAGAAGTGTCCCATGGGGTTCCTCAGTCAGGGGCCACCAGGAGCGCCAAGGGGGCTCCACCAAGGCTGCACAGAGAGAAGCACTTGGTCCTGGCCAGCTCTGGGGCTGCACACGAGACCAGCCACCAGCTTTGCCCAAATAAGGTCTTTGCAGGAGGGCTGGCAGAGCCTGGGGAGGTTTCTGTGCTGCTTGTTCCCCTTTTGGGGAACCACCACCGCTCCGTAACAGAAAACAGCTCCAGACAGAGCAGCCTGGCCCTCACTGCTCTCTAAAGGGCCAAGACCTGCTTCCTCTGCAGATCTGCAGCACCTCCTGTTTCCCATTCACCTCAAGCTCCCTCCAGAGCTGCTTCTATGCAGGAGGTTGTTTCCTTGGAATTAGCTGGAAAATCATGCAAAAGCTCAGGAGGACGAAGCTCCCACTCATGAGGCTGGTGCCCAGGAGCAGGCTGAGCTGGAGGGGTCTGCAGACCCTCAGAGGTCTTCACAGTATCCCAGGTTGGAAGGGAGCCCAAGGACTATCCAGTCCAACCCATTAAATGCAAGCAACCCAGTTTAACTGGGCTGGCCCAGCCCCCTGTCAGGCTTGAGCCTCAAAACTACTCAATCCCCCACTTCCCTGGGAAGACTGTTCCAGTCTCCAGTAGCTCTCACAGGGGGGAAAAATTGACCTCTGGAGTCCAACTGGAATCTCTCCTGGAGCAGCTTGTACCCATCTTCTGCATCCAGAGCTTCCTGGCCAACAGCTGGAACCTCTGCTGAGCCCCTTGCTCTAGGCTGGGGACAGCAGCCCTGCTGCCACGTGGTGGCCAACGTTCAGCCTGTGGTGTAGGAGGCTAAGGGGGGACCTCACTGGATGATCTTGAAGGTCTTTTCCAACCTGGCTGATGTGGCCAGCTGTCTCTCTTCAGGCAGCAGCTCTTCACACCAGCCCCTTCCTGTTTACGAAACCCTGACCCTTCCCTCCCAGTTGCAGTTCCCAGTGCTCGGTGGGATGTAACTGGAGCCTGGCAGGAGCCAAAGGCAGCCCCTTGGTTATTCTGATTTAAATCTGTAGGGTTGGAAATGACCTGTTTTGTGGAGACTTGCAGGAGCTCAGTCCTGCACCCTCGAGGGGGAGACTTGCAGCCCTACACCCTCATCTGCTGTCACAGCGTTGGGTCACAGCAGCTGGAAACCCTGCACTGGGGGCTGTAGAATCCTGGGGCCGTTTACTGGCACCACTGGGCCTGGGCACCGTCTCTCCGAGGTCAGATATGCCCGTGGCAGCAGGTCTGCACAGTTCACAGCCAGGGTTTGGCACTTCGTAGCCAGCGTCTGTCCCACTGCTGCTCCCGGGACCCGCAGCTGTAGGAACAGAAAGAGCAGAGCGGACAAACCCGCTCCTGTCACCAGCTTCTGGCTTCTCAAAACTGGGGAGTGAGGGACAGAAGTGACTTCATCTGCCCCAAGAGCAGCAACACCCACCCTGGGGTGTGTTCGCTCCTTCAGACGGGCGATGGGGAAGGGTCGTGTCCGGGGGTTCGTGCCCTCAGGCCCCATAACCAGCCCATTGGGGTGTCACTGCCTGCGTCGAGGTGCCCTTTGCTTTCTGCTTCTTGCTCTCAGTGTCCCACTTCAGCCTGGGGTGGCTCTGGTTGGTCCTGGTCCCTTCTGGGAGCAGGCACAGCGGGGCAGAGCCTTTCCCTCCACGGCTGCGAACTGCAGCCAAAGCAAAGGGCTGGAGGCTTCTGCTGGTCTCCAGGTTTAGCCGAGGGATGGGCTTCCTCCTTGAGGAGACCCTCAGGAAGTCAAGATGCTGATTCCAGGGGCAAAGAGGGGCAGACAGGCTGAGCCAGGCTCCCAGCAAGGCAGGATGGGATGCTGATGTGACCCTTCCAACCCCGTACGTGCGGTGATTCCATGTGCTGAGGAATCATCAGGTCAGAAGGGGCCAGAACACAACCCAGGGTGCTCCTTCGTCTCGTGTCTTGCACTCACTGAGCTCATGAGGCTGGAGAAGACCTTCGAGCTCATCCAGCCCAACCCTGAACCCAACTGTCCCAGCCCACTGCTAAACCCTGTCCCTGAGCTCCAGGGCTAACTGGGATGCTTCATACATCCAGTTTGGACCCTGATCCAGGGCAGCACTGAGCAGCTCCACAGCTGCAGGGATCTGGGAAGCACTTTAGCAGGAGCTGTGGCTTGTCTGAAGGCACAAAGTGGGGCCAGCTGGAGGGATCTGGTCAAACAGCCGGTAACTGCCAGCACCTGGAGCTTCTGGTCTCTGTGGATGGAAACCAGATGGGCTCTTGGTGGGAACTGGGAGCGAGCATGAGCCTTACTCTTCCTTTTGAACACAGAAACTGGGAGAGGAGTGGTCCAGAAGCCCTTCTTCCTCCTCCCAAAGAGCTGCTGACAAGACCAGAGGAAATGGCCACCAGTTGCCACAGGTGAAGTTCAGACTGGAAATGAGGGAAAGTATCTTTAGTGAAAGAGCAGTTAAGGACTGGAACAGGCTGCCCAGGGAGATGGTGGAGTCCCCATCCCTGGAGGGGTTCAGAAGGCAGTAGATGTGGCACTGGGGGACATGGGCTGGTGGTCATGAAGGTGTTGGTTTGACGGTTGGACTTGATGACCTTTAGAGGTCCTTCCCTACCGGAATGATTCTGTGATGCTGATTCTCCACTCCCTGGCTTCCTGACTTGGCCAGTTCCCATCTCCTTGCTGCTGCAGCCTGGGAAGTGTCAGAGCAGAAGACAGGGCAGTGTTGGGGGGCAGCAGCTGACCCCCGAGCAAGTGGGCAGGATTGTGCAACTCTCCCATGAGGTGTTGGGGTACCAACCTCCTGTGGGACCCTGCAGCAGTGCCCCGAAGACCCAGCACTGCAGCTGAGGGCTGAACTTGGTGATTCTTGAGTCTTCTTCTCTGAAGACATTTCAAACCCACCTGGACACGTTCCTGTGCACCTGGATCTAAGGGGATCCTGCTGTGGCAGGGGACTGGGCTGGATGGTCTGTCAAGGTCCCTTCCAATCCCTAATGTCCTGGAGGTCCTCTCCACGGTGATTCCATGGTTCTGTGATTGAGTGAGTGGTGAGGTGGGGACAAACCAGGGAGGGATGGAGAAGCTTGGTCCTCCCAGCCCCGTTCCCCTGCAGAGCTGCAGCTCAGCGGATGGGGAGAAGGCTCGGTGCTGGTCTCAGCACAACGTGGAGAAGTGGGAGCTGCGTGACTTTGGGGAAGGAAACTACACACCCAGCCGCCCGCCGCTGCTCCGCGTAGAGGCTGAAGCAGCTCTTTCCCATCTGTGGGGCACTTCCCTCCCGCTCCTCCCGGCCCTGCTGCCGGGGACAGCCGTGCCCCGGCGCCCGGTGTGGTCCCACCGTGCGCGAAGCCGTTGCCCCACGCGAAACCGCAGCTTCCTCTGGGCGAGGGCTCCCCGGCTCCCTCCCGGCTGAGCGGGCGGCTGCGTGCGGGGGGCCCCGGGCGCCGCGGGGTGCTTGCGCCGAGGATGGGAGACTAGCAGCCGTGGAGATGCTGAGGCTCCTCTTCCGCAGCAAAGCGAGGATCCAGGAGGCAAGTGTGTGCAGCCGCCCTACCCTCTGCTCGCCCGGCCCGGCCAGGAGCCGCCGGCTCGCCCCGTCGCAGAGCTGCTCTTCCCCTGGGTGCTGCCAGGATCTGCGAGTGTTTGGGGACCGGAGCATGTGTTGAGGCAACGGAGACTAAAACAGCTTCTGGCTCGTTGTTGACGAGCAGGCAGGGAAATGCCAATCTGTCTGCAGCTCAGGCAGGGTTTGGGGGGTGTGGGGAGGGGGTTTGGGTGGGTTTTGTGGGGGTTTGGGGTGGG